>CAKNXH010082475.1:0-13585 GCA_932178445.1 Andricus quercusramuli
CAACTAAGCTACGGAGAGACAAGAAGATTTTGTTCACAACACCTACAAGTTGAATTTCGACGTCATTCAATGTACTTGCACGATTAAGTTTTAATCATTCCAACTTGAGAGTGATTTTTATTAATTGATGTTATGGTTTTTGACCAGCGAAATAGTAATTAATATGATGTTAATGTTTTTTGCCTACTTGGTCTAAAATCAAAATTTTATGATTATTGATTATTAATTTTATATGTTGTGAAAAAAGTCTCTCTAGCCCCGCTGGGATTCCAACACCAGGTCTTTCAAATTACGGTTTTTGACCAGCGAAATAGTAATTAATATGACGTTAATGTTTTTTGTCTACTTGGTCTAAAATCAATATTTGTTGATTATTGATTATTATTATCCTTAAGGGCATTTTTATTAAGTTTTGTTTCCCTTTCAAAACATCCCTTAATAATAAAGGAGGGAACTTGTTGATTCAATTTCTCAATAATTTGTTTTATCTTAATATATAAAGAATGTATCTGTGAATGGCATTCCTGAATAGTCAAATTGAATCTTTTTCTTGTTTATTTTTCAAAAATTATTCATGATAAAATAAAATTCTTTTCAATACAAGTTTAAAAAACATCCATTTTTCTTTTCTTTATTGTCATTCAAGATCTGTATTATTTTCCCACCAATATCCCTTATGTGCAAGTGGATAGCCTTACTTGTTCTTATAAACAAATATAATTATCTCCGTATCAGTTACAAATAGAATCTAAGATCAGGACGAGAGTAGTCTCATGATATTGTTTATAAAATCGCAGTGGAGATAATTTTGGTATCAGAAGTCTGAATGATAATGCAGCTGCATAATATTGAATAAAAAAAATAAAAAAATTCCTAGAGTGCTGACATGGCAGATTTTAATAATGGGGAAAGTACTTTCTGACGAAATATTTTTCCTCTCGATGAAATATTGCTGATGAAGAGGGGTTGTGGCTCCTAATGTCCCTACCTATTTTGGCAGCCTTCCAAGTGCTCCTGGGGGAAAACGAAGAACGAAGATTTTTCTCATTTCATGCTCGATCAATCGTAATGATCGGAACGCCTCCATTAGGCTGGTACAAATTTATACCTCTAAAAATCCAACTTCCGATTTTTCTGATCGCCCCCCCCCCTCAATTTGTTCATTTTCCAGAAAAAGAAATTCCGTAATTTTTTTGTCAACGTGCCTCCAGGTTTTTTAAATTAACATCTCGATTAACATTGTGGTTTTAAGAAATGTTTAAGTAATAATTTACACCTAATAACTTTTAATTTTGAGGCCCCCCCCCCTCCCCAATCCCCTCTTATTGTGCCCGGAAAATTCCCCAAAAATGCAACAGAGGAGTATTCTATTTTTGAAGGATATTTGGTAATTATTTAAACAATTATTTGTTTAAACATGTTTTCCCATGTAAAGCGTGAAAAGTTATTATTTGTTATTACTTTCAGAAAATAATAACTTTTCACGCTTTACAGGGAAATAAAATGGTTTAAACAAATAATAATGGTTGAAATAATTTAAATTTATTAGAAAAATACTTGACAACTCGTCACTTATCGATTAAAAATAATAAATATTTAAAAAATACCAAAAAATACCGTCAAAATTAAAAGTTATATGGTGGAAATTATTCCTTAAACATTTCTGAAGAGGTGACTATACTTTAATTCACAAAAAGTTCATAACAACTACTTTTTTCAATTTTTTAAAAAATCGAGCTTGTCTTTTTCTTTCTTTTCTCTTTCCGGAAAACAGTTTAAAAATATTTACGAATTTTAGAAGATTCGAAGAGATTAAAAATATGATAAACTTTGAAAAATTTGCGAAAATTTATAAAAAATTTTTAAAACATTTTCAATCGTCAAAAAGTCATAAATGTTTTAAAATTTGGGAATAAAAAGAATCTTAGAAATTTTCTACCCACTTTTTCAACATATCTGAAATCTTCAAAAATATTTTAAAATTTTCTCGAGATTCCTATAGGAAAATTATACTTATATAACATTGAATCAAATTCAGACATTTTTATTTTATATTAAAAATTATTTTTCCCTAAGAATTATATTTTGCCTGAAATGTTCTTTCTTTCTCGACTGAAAAATCTTTTTTGGTTGAAAATTCAAGAAGTTTATAGAAAACTGGTCTAAAAGTCATTTTTTGGTTAAAGATTCATCATTTGTTTGAAATTAATCTTTGAGAATTTATCTGCTTTCGCTGAAAATTTAACTATTTGTTGAAAATCTATGCTTTTTTGTAAAAGAGTACTCTCTCATAAGTTGAAATTTCATATTTTTGGTTCAGACTTAATTTCTTTGGTTGAATATTAAATTTTTTTTAGTTGAAGATTCATCATTTTAGTTGAAAATTCACTTTAACTATTACATTTTTTGTTGAAAATTGATCTTCTTCAATAGAAATTTAATTTTCTTGGTTGAAAATTATACTATTTCGTTGAAAATTTACTTTAATTTTGTTGTAAATTAATTTTTTTTACTGAAAATTAGGCAATTCTATTTTTAGTTGAAAATTTATCTATTTTCGGTGAAAAATACTTGTAGGAAATTCCTCTTTTTTTGGATAAAAAAAATGTTGGTTAAAAATTAATTTCTTTGGTTGAAAACTCGTTTGTTTTTTGTTTGGAAATTTATTTTACAAAATGAAAATCATTCTACTATATTTTTGTTAGAAAATTTATCTTTGTAGTTTGAAATTCATGTATTTGGTTGAAAATTAAATTTTTTTCGTTGAAGATTCATCATTTTAGTTGAAAATTCACTTTAACTATTACATTTTTTGTAGAAAATTTACCTTTTTTGATAGAAATTTAATCTTTTTCGTTAACAAATTATCTGTCTGATAAAAAATTGAACTATTCTATTTTTTGTTGAAAATTCATTTCTTCCATTGAAAAAAAACCTATTTAGTTGAAAATTCGTTTTTTTTGTTGATAGAAAATTCGTCTTTTGGATTGAAAAATCCACTAATTGGAAAAAATGTCATATTTTTGGTTGAAAATTCATCATTGTGTTTAAAAAATAATTTCTTTGGCTGAAAACTCGTTTCTTTTTAGTTAAAAATTAAGTTTTTTAACTGAAGATATAACTATTCCATTTTCGGATAAACATTTATATTTTTAGTTAAAAATTAATTAATTTTCCTGAAAACACGTGTTTTTTTCAATTTACTTTTCTAACTGCAAATTGAAATTTGTATTATATTTTTGGTTTGTAAAATCTTTTTAGTTTAATGTTGAATTATTTTGTTGAGATTTTTTTTTTGAAAATTGATTGTCTTAACTTAAAAAATTAATAACAAATAATAAAATTGCATTCACGTGGAACTTCCTTTTAAATTTGGTTCAGCCCCACCGCACAGTGTGAAATCGGAAATCGAGGTTCAAAATGACATTTAGAATGCAATTTTGCACCGATTTTAGTTTTTTTTTTGAATAACTAATAATTTAAAAAAAATGGTGAGAGTATATTTTTCATTTTTTTGTTTATTTAATTTTTATGTTAATGCAAACAACGGCAAAATTGTCGATTTTTTAATTTTTATTTGTTTGCCTTTAAAGTATATTTCTACCCTGCAATCGCTAGCTTTCATCGTTAGAATGATACGTCAACATAAAAATTTGAAATTACTTGTTATTTGTTTATTTTATAAACAAATTATATAAACAAATGCACATTTTGGGCGATTTTAAGCGAAAAGAAATCGGTTTTTCTTCTGACCTTGCCGAACTTACATTGCCAATGATGTTTTCCGAGAAAAATCTTATATCCCGTCAATATTTGTTCATTTTATAAACAAATTATATAAACAATTGCACATTTTAGGGTATTTTAGGTGAAAATAAACCGTTTTTTCTTCTGACTTTGCTAAAATTATATTGGCAACAACGTTTTATTAAAAATTCCTCCCCATCTATCAATATTAATTTATCTTACAAACAATTTATATAAACAAATGTACATTTTTGGTTTTCTTAAGCGGAAAGAAATAATTTTTTCTTCTGATCGTGTTTAAATTACATTGCCAATGATTTTTTCTGGGAAAAATTTGATAACCCATCAACATTTGTTTATTTTATAAACAAATAATATAAACAATTGCACATTTTAGGGCATTTTAGGTGAAAATAAACCTTTTTCCTTCTGTTTTTGCTGAAATTATATTGGCAATAACGTTTTCTGGAAACTTTCTCCCCACCTATCAATATTTGTTCATTTTATAAACAAATTATATAAACAAATGCACATTTTAGGGTATTTTAGGTGGAAATAAACCGTTTTTTCTTCTGTTTTTGCTGAAATTATATTGGCAATAACGTTTTCTGGAAACTTTCTCCCCACCTATCAATATTGGTTTATTATATAAACAATTTATATAAACAATAATGTACTATGTGATTTGAATTATTTCTCTTTGTTTTCAAATTACTAAAATTTGTATACACTTACATCATTTGTTTCAAATTTAATAGATTTCATTTTGTAATCAAAATTTATCACACAATATCGCTGGCATTTTTTATTATAATTTGTTCATAAAATAAACAAATATTGATGGGTGGCAACAAGTTTTTCAGAAAACATTATTGGCATTGGCAATATAATTTTCGCTAGGTCAGGATAAAAAACGGTTTATTTTCACCTAAAATAGCCTAAAATGTGCATTTGTTTATATAATTTGTTTATAAAATAAACAATTATTGATGGGCTATAAACTTTTTTTAGAAAAAATCATTGTTAATGTAATTTCAGCAAGGCCAGAAGAAAAAATTATTTCCAGTCGTTTAAAAACACCGAAAATGTACATTTGTTTACATGAATTGTTTATAAAATAAACAAATATTAATAGGTGGGAGAAAATTGTCCAGAAAACGTTATTGCCAATATAATTTTAGCAAATACAGAAGGAAAAACGGTTTATTTTCACCTAAAATACCCTAAAATGTGCATTTGTTTATATAATTTGTTTATAAAATGAACAAATATTTTTGGGTTAGAAAATTTTTTTTTAGAAAAAATCATTGGCAACGTAATTTCAGCAAGGACAGGGGAAAAAATGATTTATTTTCGCTCAAAATCTCCCAAAATGTGCATTTGTTTATATAATTTGTTTATAAAACAAATAAATAACAAGTAATCTTAAATGTTCATGTCCACGCATTATTCTAACGATAAAAGCTAGCGATTTCAGGGCGGAAAAATACTTTAAAGACGAATAACCTGTAATGTTGATTATTTGTTAACACAATTTGTTTATAACATTTAACTATGCAAGTTAACAATTTTTTATCTTGCTCATACCCTTTTGCATTAAAAACAAGGGACGAGACGTATAAGAAAAATGTTATCTAGAAGATCAAAAATAAAATTTTAAAAATCGACATTTTTTCCGTTGTTTGCATTAACATAAAAGTTAAATAAACAAAAAAATGAAAAATCTACTGTCACAATTTTTAAGAATTTAGTTCTGAGTTATTCAAAAAAAGAAGAAAACTGAAATCGGTGCAAAATTGCGTTCTAAATGTCATTTTGAACCTCGATTTCCGATTTCACCCCACTGTGCACTAGGGTGGTCCAAAAAATTTTTTTTCGAATGTTTATGGGGACACCCCCCAAATTTGTTCGTATCCGCACAAAAATAAATGCGTTTTTTTTGTTTTGAAAAAAAATAATATTTAGGGGTGACGCAAGCCCCATGAAGTTTAACATGTATTTCCCATAAGAAAAAAAGACGTTTTTGTAAATCTTATTCAGAATCCTCAATATTATCTCAATCGAGTTGAAACTCAACATTTCTCTTCACAATTAGCCATAGAATACGAATAAAATGTCACTTTTCAAATATCACCCCCATAAGTCTGTTTTATAGGGTCCCAAAAAAACCCCATAAGTGAAAAAATGGGTTTTGCGAGTTTTTGGCACTAATTATGATTTTTTTGCGGTTTTTTTAATGCGAATTGTTTCTAATACATAAAATATGACTTTATACTCTAAATTATATATTTTAATGAATTGTTTAAACAATTTATTATTGTTTTTAGCAATTTTCTCATAGAATGGAGTTCGAAAGACGCGGTTTTTTCACAAATTTTCCATTAGTTGTCCAATTTTCAATTAGAGGGAAGTGATGTTTCATCAATGTTAACAATAGTGATTGTTTAAACAATTTATTATAATTATAAATAATATTATATTTGAATAATGCTAGAAAGATGCGGATTTTTTTTTTCTGGCTTTTTGTCCAATTTTCATCTGTAGTGAAGTAATAATAAATTCAAGTTAACAAAATGATTGTTTAAACAATTTATTATAATTATTAATAATATTATATTTGAATAATGCTAGAAAGATGCGGTTTTTTTTAAATTTCTGGCTTTTTGTCCAATTTTCATTTAGAGTGAAGTAATAATAAATTCAATTTAACGCAATAATTGTTTAAACAATTTATTATAATTATTAATAATATTATATTTCAATAATGCTAGAAAGATGCGGTTTTTTTTAAATTTCTGGCTTTTTGTCCAATTTTCATTTGGAGTAAAGTGATAATGAATTCAAGTTAACAAAATAATTGTTTAAACAATTTATTATCATTGTTGATAGTATTCTCTTTGCTGAATTGGCAGAATTTTGCGGTTTTTTCTGAAATTTTCCACTGTTTGCCTATTTTCTATTAGGCGTCTCTTGATAATTAATTAGATTTAGCGAAAATAATAGTTTAAACAAATTATTATTGTTTATGACTATCTTCATCTATATCAATTGCACCTGATAGTTTCAGTTTTCCGGCAATTTTCACCTTTATGTCCTTTTTTCACTTAGTGAGGTAATAATTAATTAAAGTCAACAAAAAAGTTGTTCAAACAATTTAATATTGTTCATAACTAACTTTTCTTAGATAAGTGCTAGAAAGTGGCGGTTTTTTCTAAAAATTTTCACTTTGCATCGCCTTTTTATTTATGAACAAGTAATAAGTCAGCCACAACAAAAATGATTTTCTGAAAGGTATTGTTGTTTTAAGTGAATTATTTTTGCTCTTTTCACAATGCTTAAAAAAATTGATTTAAAGAAAAAAAGCTATTTTACACGAAAGGCAGAAATCAATATTAAATTGTTTAAACAACTTTTTTGTTGAATTTAATTAATGATGAAAATAGTCATAAACAATAATAATTTGTTTGAACAATTGTTTTTGCTCAATATAATTAATTATTATGTCACGCCTAATGAAAAATAAGCAAACAGTTGAAAATTTCAGAAAAACCGCAAAATTCTACCAATTAAGCAAAGAGAATATTATCAACAATGATAATAAATTGTTTAAACAATTATTTTGTTAACTTGAATTCATTATTAATTCACTCCAAATGGAAATTAAACGAAAAGCCAGAAATTAAAAAAAAAAACCGCATCTTTCTAGCATTATTCAATTATAATATTATTAATAAGTATAATGAATTGTTTAAACAATTATTTTGTTAACTTGAATTCATTATTACTGCACTCCAAATAAAAAGTGGACAAAAAATCAGAAATTTAAAAAAAATGCATTTTTTCAGCATTATTCAAATATAATATTATTAATAATTAAAATAAATTGTTTGAACAATTATTTTGTTAACTTGAATTCATTATTACTTCACTCCAAATGGAAATTAAACAAAAAGCCAGAAATTAAAGAAAAAACCGCATCTTTTCAGCATTATTCAAATATAACATTATTTACAATTATAATAAATTGTTTAAACAATCACTATTGTTAACATTGATGAAATATCACTTTCCTCTAATTGAAAATTGGACAACAAATGGAAAATTTGTGAAAAAACCGCGTCTTTCTAACTACATTCTATGAGAAAATTGCTAAAAACAATAATAAATTGTTTAAACAATTCATTGAAATATATAATTTTCAGTATAAAGTCATATTTTATGTATTAGAAACAATTCGCATTGAAAAAAACCGCAAAAAAATCCTAATTAGCGCCAAAAACTCGCAAAACCCATTTTTTCACTTATGGGGTTTCTTTGGGACCCTATAAAACACACTTATGGGGGCGATATTTGAAAAGTGATATTTTATTCGTATTCTATGGCTAATTGTGAAGAGAAATGTTGAGTTTCAACTCGATTGAGATAATATTGAGGATTCTGAATAAGATTTACAAAAACGTCTTTGTTTCTTATGGGAAATGCATGTTAAAGTTCATGGGGCTTGCGCCACCCCTAAATATCATTTTTTTTCAAAACAAAAAAACGCATTTATTTTTGTGCGGATTCGAACAAATTTGGGGGGTGTCCCGATAAAAATTCGAAAAAAAAATTTTCCAATGCATTTTTGGACCACCCTACTGTGCACCCTGATGGATTCTCTCACTTAAAAAAATATTACTGATCCGGAATCCTCGAAAGTTCTAAAGACTAAGGAATTGAAAGAATTGCAAAACTTGTGCGATTTCATTCCAAAGATGCTAATTTGTATCAAATAAGATCTAAATTTCTTTGTCTCGCCAGATTCCAAAGTCTAGACTAGGCTAGAAGAAAGCGCCACAGAAGCGAAAGTCAAAGGCATACCTGAATTCTTCCGGAATTCCGGAAAATATCTACCTGCCAAAAATCGCCTTGCAATTTCGAGTTTAGAGTAAAGCCGGCCGACCAGGCGGGCAGGCCATGAATGGATTCCAAAGTATGAATGAATCGCGACGCATGCGCAGAAGTCGCGCATTCCATTGCAGTCCCTTTCTACTCCAGCGACGGCACACAACCAATATATAGCATAGTACTATAGCTATAGCGAACCGTAGACGGCGTGGACGGCGTGGACTTTAAAAAGTATCGTCCCTTCCGACTCATTGAAAACTTGAAAACCCGAACAGTGGTTTTACAAACTCAAAAGGACCTACTATTACTATAGTATCTAGTGCCTCAAAATTTCAACAATGGAATTGGATGTTTCTTTCAAACCCACACAAAACGTCCCCGAAAATCCCGCAGTGTTAGCAAAGATTGGTGTTAGTATACTTACACTTTCAAGATCGGTAAGCTCTTTAGCAAATCTTGGAAAAAGCCGATTCTTCTTAAATCGACACATGTGTCTAATGTGTCTTTTCTAGGACCCCCAGAAATGTTGCCTAATTTTTTTTTATCAGAAAATAACTGTTCTTACAAACAATTTCGAATGCAAACATAATAATGGGCGGTTTCTCGAAATAAAATATATAATCGGTTCTAGTTCTGTCCCTACACTCCCCCTTCATTGACCGAAGTATGGTGGGACTGACCGAAGTATGGTGGGACTGACCGAAGTATGGTGGGACTGACGTCACGACTAGAATTCCCACCTAACGACTGGTTCATTTAAGAAAGATAAGAAATTAGGCAATAGAGCCTTTCAAATTTTAATTCTTCAATGTTTTAAAGATTTCTTATTTGAAACAGGGAATTCTTAAAATAAAATTATAAATCTGAGTTGGAACATTAGATAACTGTTGGTCGTAAGAATTACAATTCTGATTTGGAACAGCGAATTTTGTAAAAGAATTATTATTTTGAATTTGAACAGGGATTTTTTTATTTCCCTTCTTCAAAAATAGAATTAAAAATATTTTTAAAAATTACCGTTCCATTTAAACATTATCTGTTTCAAGTCATAATTATATTTATTCAAAAAATCTTATATTCTAATTCAGAAATATAGTAACTCACTTTTAAAAAAATCTGATTCTTTCCTCAAGTTCCCGTTCCGTGTGGAAAAGTCCTTGTTTCAATTCAAAATTACTCTGGCAAATTTTTATTTGCAAAAAAAATTTAATTCTAACAGATTTTGATTGGGGACCAGGAATTTCCAAAATCTGATGAGTTCTGACTTATGTTAGAACAGGAATTGTTTTTGTAAATTACTTTTTTATAATTAAAATTTTTTTAATTCAATTTATTCCTATTCAAAAATTAAAATTTTGTTATAAAGTATAAAAAATTTAATTCTTTACGGCAACTTTTTGTATATTTTATTTATTCCCCGGTCCAAACTCAAAATGATATATTTATTTTCAAAAATTCTATGTTCCAAATCATTTGAAAATTGACAAATTCGAAGGCTTTGAAATATTCCCTAATCCTTTTTCAAATTTCAAACTTGTCGACAAGAATTATTTTCTATTCAGACTAGCTTCTATTGTATATTCCTTTTAAACTTGAGTTCCTTGTTACTTAAATTTTAAAAATTATTTTCAAATTTATCTGATTTCAGATAATTTAACTTTTAATTTGCATTTATTTCGTCTTGAAATTTCGTTTAAATTTCTACCAAAAGAATTGAATTTTCAAACTAAAGAAAAACTTCCAGCCAAGAAAAAAAATCTTTTCTAAATTGTTGAATTTTGAAGCCAAAAACACGAATTTTACAAAACTCAATGAAAAAAAATTAATTTTCAACACAAAAAACGAATTTTCAAAAAAATAGATAAATTTTCAACAAAGAGTATAATTTTCAACCAAGAAAATAATTGAATAAAAACTATTGGTAACTACGATTTGCGAGTGGGGAGATGATAATGAAAAATTTGTATATAAACTAAAAATTATTTAAAATTATTTAAAATTATAAAATTAATAGAAAGAATTTTTCGTTCAGAATTAATTTTATTTGGTTAAAAATTCTAGTATTTGGTTGCAAATTTGATTATTTTGTTGAAAATGCTACTATTTTGTTAAAAAGTCATATTTTTTTGTCAGAAATTCAACTATTTGCTTGAAAGTTGTACTTATTTGTTAAAAATTTATATTTCTGGTTATAGATTCTTCTACTTGGTTGAAAATTTAACTATTCCATTTTGAGAAACAAAATTTCCTGTGTTGAAAATTCAGTTTTTTAAGATTCAACATTTTAGTTAAAAAATCATCTATTTTGTTGAAAATCTATTTTATTCAAAAATTTTTTTCTTGTGGTTGACAATTAGTTTTTTTAACTAACTTAAAGTTAACTTTTTTATTAGAAATTAAACTATTTTTATGAAAATTTAACTTTTTGGTAGAAAATTAACCTTTTTGTTGAAAAATCACATTTTTAGGTTGAAAATTCAACCGTTTTGTACATAATTCCTTGTTTTGCTTTAAAATTCAGAAATTTTGTGGAAATTTTTTTTTTCTTGAAAATTGAACTATTTGGTTAAATTTTTTTGTGAAAATTTAACTACTGGGTTGAAAGTTAATCTAGTTTGTTAAAAATTTATATATTTTTAAGGATTACTTCCTTGGTTGGAAATTTAACTATTTGGTTAAAAATAATTTTTTTTTTAATTGAAAATTCAACTATTTAGTTGAAAGTTAATCTAGTTTGTTAAAAATTCATATTTTTTAAAATTCACTTCCATGGTTGAAAATTTATCTATCCCATTTTTATAAAATTAATCTTCTGGATTAAGAAATCATCTTTTGGGTTAAACTTTTTTGTTGAAAAGTCATTTTATTTAGGATTCATCATTCCAGTTGAAAATTTATCTCTTTTTTTTGAAAGTTTAACTATTTTTATGAAAATTCTTTTTTTTTAGGTTGAGAATTAATTTTTTAACTAACAATTTAAATATTCCATTCTAGGTTAAAAGTTTATATTTTTTGTTGAAAATTGATCTTTTCTAGTTGAAGATTTATTTATTTATTTGATAAGTTTTTTGGTCGAAAATTATTTTTTTTTGTTGAAAATTCAACCTCTTTTGGTTAAAAATGTAACTGGTTTTAAATTCATCTGGTTTGTTTAAGGATTCAACAATTTGGTTGAAAATTAAAATATTTTTATGGAAATTTCATTTTTTGGTAGAAAATCAACTTTTTTGTTATAAAATTATATTTTTGATTGGAAACTCAATCGTTTTATAGATGACTTTTATTATACTATTCTATATTTGAGACGAATTTTGTCCTTTTTTGTATTTTTTGTACATTATTGTGTTTTATTGTGGTTTTAATTTTCTACATGAATTTACAAATAAGTACTCCTCCTAAAAATTTTTTTACAGAAATCATTAAAAATTTTCCCGGAATCTAATAATAATTTTATTATCTTAAAACTCGAATTTTTCCTAAATTTTTTTGAAAATCCTGAAAAAGTAAAAAAATTACCTTAAAACCATCCAGATTCTTTTTTCGAAATTTTGGAAATCTTATTAAATATTCTCTTAAAATTAATTTTTCAACAAAATAAATTATTGTTAGTTTTTCTAGGAATTTTGATACAAATTTTTTATTAATTTTAAACCTTTTAAAGTGCTTAAAAAGCTTATCAATTTGGTTTTCGAAATCTTCAAATATCTACGTTGTGTTTTAAGGTTTTTGAAATCTTTTCACATTTTAAATGATTTTAAAATCTTTTCAAAACTTTTAAATATATTTTAAACTTACTCATTTATTTTTCAAATTAATAATTGTTCAATTGTCATTTATTGATCAAAATTAGGATTTTTTTTTAAATTTTCCTAAAACCTTTAAAGATCTTTAAAAAGTTTCAAACTTTTATTTCGAAATCTTCAAAAATTTAAATTTAGCTTTTCATTTTTCGAAATCTTTTTCCAAATTTAAATGAAGTTTAGATCTTCTTGAAACTTGTAAATAGCTCTTAAACAAATTTTTTCCAAATTGATAATTGTTAAATTGTTATTGCTCATTTTAAATGAAAAGTAAATTATTCCTGAACATTCAAAAATATTTAAGAATTTTTTTTTTTTTAATTCAAAATTAAATGGGTTAAAAATTAAATATTTTAGAGTGAAACAATATTTGAATAGTATTTGGAATTGGGAAAGAGCGTTTAATTATAAATCTATAATTTTTGAAATTATTTAAAAAATTAAATTAATTAATTAAATTATTTCAATTAAAATTAAATTAAATTAAACATTTAATTTGTACATTTCTTCAATAAACTACCATATGTACAACATAATTTTAAGTACAGTTTCCCAATATTCAACTATTGTGAAATCTGGTATTTTATTTGAAAAGATTTGTCATTTTTGACAATAATTTACATAAAATTAAAAATGTTTTTATGGCGTCATACACCCAATTAAAAAAATGTAAGCACCTGTAGTTTTTCGTAATACTTTGTAGATTTTTATAACAAAGTAAAAAAAATTATATCAAAAAGTTATACAAATTTTCAAATTGTAGAAACTTATACCTTATTGTTAATTTTTCTACTTACTATGTTCAATTTTTTAAACATTTTTTTTTTAATTTAGGTGAAAAAAAATGTTTAACAAAAAAATACAGTTGTAGAAATGTTCTACTTTCTTGTAAAAATTTGTTCCATTTTTTTAGAATGAGTGAAAAGTGACTTGAATAAAAAAAAGTGACTTAAGTGAATGTGTGGCAGTTCTGAAAGATTAATTATTATTTTTGAACGTGTAACATGAAGTCAGTTAGTAATACGTTTAGGATTATTTATGGATCCAATAAGTGATGTGACTCATCGGAGGCGAGAGAACTGAACGTGTTAGTCATGTAGAATGAAAAAAAAAAAAAAAAAAAAACTGGAACAAGCGTCGCTGAGACCATA
>CAKNXH010082478.1:0-14706 GCA_932178445.1 Andricus quercusramuli
AATATTTTGAAAACTATTAAAATCTTTGAAAATTTGCAGAATGTTTTAAAATCTTTAAAATCTTTTCAAATCTATTAAAATCTTTGAAATCATTGAAATTTTTCTAAAATATTATGAAATATTTGCAAAAATTTTCCAATATTTGAAAGTATTTCGAATTCTTTGAAATATTTTTAAAACTATTAAAATCATTGAAATCATTGCAAATTTTCTAAAATCTTTTTAAATCTTCCAAAATCTTTTGAAATATTTGAAACATTTCAAAAATCTTTCAAATATTAAACACTATTTCGAAATCAGAAATATATTGAAATATTTATAAAATATTTTGAAATCTATTGGAATGTTTGAAATCTTTGAAATATTTTTAAAAATATTGAAATCTTAGAAATCATATATGAAATATTTTGAAATATTTAAAATATTTGCAAAAATTTTCAAATATTCCATGCTATTTCGAAAATCTTGAAATATTTTGAAAACTTTTGAAATCTTTGAAGTGATTGAAAAATTTCTAAAATCTTTGAAATCATTGAATATTTTCTAAAATCTTTTTAAATCTTCTAAAATATTTTGAAATATTTGAAACATTTGCAAAAATTTTCAAATATTCAATGCTATTTCGAAATCTTTGAAATATTTCGAAAACTATTGAAATCTTTGAAAGGATTGAAAATTTTCTAAAATCTTTGAAATCGTTGAAAATTTTCTAAAATCTTTTTAAATCTTCTAAAATAATTTGTAACATTTGAAAAGTCTTTCAAATATTCAAAACTATTTCGAAACTTTGATTATATTGAAATATTTATAAAATATATGTAAATATATCGGAATATTTAAAATCTTTGAAATAGTTTTAAAAATATTGAAATCTTTGAAAAATTTGCAAATATTTTGAAATCTTTAAAATATTTTAAAAACTATTAAAATCTTTGAAATCATTGAAAATTTTCTGAAATCTTCTAAAATAATTTAGAATATTTGCAAAGTCTCTCAAATATTCAAAACTATTTCGAAATCTTCAAAATATATTGAAATATTTATAAAATATTTTGAAATCCGTCGGAATATTTGAAAACTTTGAAATGTGTTGAAAACTATTGAAATCTTTGAAAAATTTGCAGAATATTTTGGAATCTTTAGAAACATTTATAAAATATTTTAAAATCTTTAAAATATTTTCAAAACTATTAGAATATTTGAAATCATTGAAAGTTTTCTAAAATATATGGAAATATTTGTAAAAATTTTCCAACATTCAAAACTATTACGAATTCTTTGAAATATTTTTGAAACTATTGAAATCTTAGAAATCATTGAAAATTTCCTAAAATCTTTTTAAATCTTCTAAAATATTTTGAAATATTTGAAACATTTTCAAAATCTTTCAAATATTGAACACTATTTCGAAATCTTTGAAATATATTGAAATATTTATAAAATATTTTGAAATCTGTTGGAATATTTGAAATTTTTGAAATATTTTTAAAAGTATTGCGATCTCTGAAATGATTGACATTTTTCTTAAATCTTCTACACTATTTTCAAATCTTTGAAACATTTGCAAAATCTTTCAACTATTTTGAAATATTTAAAAAACTTTATAAAATATTTTGAAATCTATTAATAGTTTGTGAAATCTTTCAATTTTTCGAAAATATATTCGAATATATTGAAATCTTTTGAATATATTGAAATATTTATAAAATATTTTGAAATCTATCGGAATCTTTGGAATCTTTGAAATATTTTGAAACCTATTGAAATCATTGAAAATTTTCTAAAATATTTTTAAATATTTGTAAAAATTTTCCAATATTCAAAACTATTTCGAATTCTTGAAATATTTCAAAAACTATTGAAATCTTTGAAATCATTGAAAATTTTCTAAAATCTTTTTTAATCTTCTAAAATATTCTGAAATATTTGAAACATTTGCAAAATCTTTCAAATATTAAGAACTATTTCGCATTCTTTGAAATATTTTTTAAACTATTGAAATCTTTGAAATCATTTGAAATCTTTGAAATATTTGGAAAAATATTGAAATATTTGAAAAATTTGCAAAATATTTTAAAATCTTTTGAAACAGTTTTATAAAATATTTCCAAATCTTTAAAATATTTTCCAAACTTAAAATCTTTGAAATCATTGAAAATTTTCTAAAATATTTTGAAATATTTGCAAACATTTTCAAATATTTAAAACTATTTCGAATTCTTTGAAATATTTTTAAAACTATTGAAATCTTTGAAATCATTGAAAATTTTCTAAGATCTTTTTAAATCTTCTAAAATTTTCCAAAATATTTTGAAATATTTGCAAAAATTTTCAAATATTCCATGCTTTTTCGAAATCTTTGGAATAATTTTAAAACTATTGAAATCTTTGAAATCATTGAAAATTTTCTAAAATCTTTTTAAATCTTCTAAAATATTTTGAAACATTTGCAAATTCTCTGAAATATTCAAAACTATTTCGAAATCTTTGAATTATTTCGAAATATTTATAAAATATTTTGAAATCTATCGGAATATTTGAAATATTTAAAAAAATATTGAAATCTTTGAAAAATTTGCAAAATATTTTGAAATCTTTAAAATATTTTTAAAACTATTAAAATTTTTGAAATCATTGGAAATTTTTTTAAATACTTTGAAAAATTTGAAAAAATTTTCAAATAATCAAAACTATTTCGAATTCTTTGAAATATTTTAAAAACTATTGAAATCTTTGAAATCATTGAAAATTTTCTGAAATCTTTTTAAATCTTCGAAAATATTTTAGAACATTTGCAAAGTCTCTCAGATATTCAAAACTATTTCAAAATCTTCGAAATATTTGAAATCTTTGAAATATTTTGAAAACTATTGAAATCTTTGAAAAATTTGCAAACTATTTGGGAATTTTTTGAAACATTTATAAAATATTTTAAAATCTTTGAAATATTGTTTTCAAATCTATTGGCATCTTAAGAAACTTTGGAACGTTTGGGAAGTCTTTTCAAATTTTCTAAAATCTTTTTAAAAATTCTAAGATATTTTAAAATATTAAAAAAAATTTCAAATATTCCATGCTATTTCGAAATCTTTGGAATATTTTGAAAACTATTGAAATCTTTGAAATGATTGAAAAATTTCAAAAATCTTTGAAATCATTGAAAATTTTCAAAAATCTTTTAAAATCTTCTAAAATATTTTGAAACATTTGCAAAGTCTTTCAAATATTCAAAACTATTCCGAAATCTTTGAATTATATTGAAATATTTATCAAATATTTTGAAATCTATCGGAATATTTAAATTCTTTGAAATATTTCAAAAACTATTGAAATCTTTGAAATCATTTAAAATTTTCTAAAATCTTTTCAAATCTTCTAAAATATTTTGAAATATTTGAAACATTTGCAAAATCTTTCAAATTTTAAGAACTATTTCTAATTCTTTGAAATCTTTTTTAAACTATTGAAATCTTTGAAATCATTTGAAACATTTTTATAAAATATTTTCAAATCTTTAAAATATTTTCAAAACTATTGAAATCTTTGAAATCATTGCAAATTTTCTGAAATCTTTTTAAATCTTCTAAAATATTTTGAAATACTTGAAACATTTGCAAAATCTTTCAAATTTTAAAAACTATTTCGAAATCTTTGAAATATTTTAAAATCTTTGAAATCATAGGAAATTTTCGAAAATCTTTTTAAAGCTTCTAAAATATTTTGAAACATTTACAAAGCCTTTCAAATATTCAAAACTATTTCGAAATCTTCGAAATATATTGAAATATTTATAAGATATTTTGAAACCTACCGGAATATTTTGAAATCTTTAAAATATTTTTAAAAATAATGATATCTTTGAAAAATTTCTAAAATACTTTGAAATATTTGCAAGAATTTTCAAATATTCAAAACTATTTCAAATTCGTTGAAATATTTTTAAAACTATGGAAATCTTTGAAATCATTGAAAATTTTCTAAAATCTTTTTAAATCTTCTAAAATATTTTGAAATATTTGAAACATTTTCAAAATCTTTTAAATATTAAACACTATTTCGAAATCTTTCAAATATATTAAAATATTTTGAAATCTTTAAAATATTTTTAAAACTATTAAAATCTTTGAAATCATTGAAAATTTTCTAAAATATTTTGAAATATTTGAAAAAATTTTCAAATATTCAAAAATATTTTAAAATCTTTGAAATATTTTTTAAACTATTGAAATCTTTGAAATCATTGAAAAGTTTCTGAAATCTTTTTATATCTTCTAAAATATTTTAGAACATTTGCAAAGTCTCTCAAATATTCAAAACTATTTCGAATTCTTTGAAATATTGTTAAAACTATTGAAATCTTTAAAATATTTAAAAAAATATTGCAATCTTTGAAAAATTTGCAAAATATTTTGAAATCTATCGGAGTATTTGAAATCTTTTGAAAACTACTGAGATCTTTGAAAATTTGCAGAATATTTTGAAATCTTTTGAAACTTTATAAAATATTTTGAAATCTTTAAAATATTTTCAAAACTGCTAAAATCTTTGAAATCATTGAAAATTTTCTAAAATACTTTGAAATATTTGCAAAAATTTTCAAATATTTAAAACTATTTCGAATTCTTTGAAATATTTTTAAAACTGTTGAAATCTTTGAAATCATTGAAAATTTTCTGAAATCTTTTTAAATCTTCTAAAATATTTTGAAACATTTGAAACATTTGCAAAAGTTTTCAAATATTTTGATATATTTAAAAACCTTTATAAAACATTTTGAAATCTATTAATCGTTTGTGAAATCTTTCAAATCTTCAAATATTATGAAATCTTTGAAACCTTTTTAAAATCTTTCAAATATTAGAAACTATGTTGAAATCTTTAAAATATTTTGAAATACTTGTGAATCCCTAAGCAGATATTACTTACCAGAGACACTTGTTTCTTTTCCGGAACTAGGTACACTCAAACTACCTCCATCTTCGCTATCACCTTCCAAAAATTCTTCCTCCTCTTCAGTCTTCTCTTCAGTTTTCTCTTCATTTTTTCTCAAAACCGGAGGTGTGTCAGTCGGCGAAAGAATTTTCAAACCACCCAGACGTCGCGAAATGTCTTTGATTTTCCCGGACATTTCGCGACGTGGAACTTGACTTGCTACTTCCGTTGTCAGCGCAGGTGAAGAACGAATATTCAGAGTCTTTGGAGGGTCTCTTTTCGAAACACAAGCACCATCAACCACATTATCATTCTTCTCGTTTCCAACTTGATGTCCTCTCGCGATGATACCATCTGGTTTCTGAGGTACCTTGGGAGGCCTTTTGGCCTCTACTTTCGGCTCGTTGATGATTTCTCCATCATCCATCTGAATTTCACTGGGATTTTCCTCCACCTTGGCTGGCAAGGGCTCTTTTTCGCCAAACAGATCATCATCATCAATGTCATCATCAAACAATCCACCCTTACTTGCAGCAAAAATATTTTGCGCCGAATCCTCAAGTGTTTCTTGAAAATCCGAGGTAGTGTTGCCCATGACTGAAGGCGTTTTTAGTGACTCAGTTGGTAAATCCGTATCATCAAATATACTCTCGACTCTGGTTCCTTTTCTCGATAAACTCGAGCCAAACAGATCTTCCTCGTCACTTTCGTCGAACAAACTCGTAGGTTTCACCGAGGAATTTTCTGGTCTGGTATCAGAGTCCTTGGCGCCGAAGATATCATCATCATCATCATCAAAGAGGCTTATCTTCTTCGAGGACTTTGCCTGATCCTGAAACTTGTCCACACTTTTCTGGGATCGAGATTTCGAGTTTGAGCTGAAGAAGAGCTCGTCTTCAGAGTCCGAGTCATCAAAGAGTGAAATTACTTTCGACTTTGGAGACTTTGTATCGCCCTTTGGCAATGGAGGCGGACCAAAGACGTCATCGTCTTCGGCATCAAAGATGTTGTCCTGGTAACGCGAACTTTCTTCGACTCGATTATCAAGTAATTGATTCAGGTTCCGGGACGAATTCGAATTTGTGCTGTCCGGAAGTTGAGATGGTGGTGCATACAGACTGTCACTAATTGCCCTTTCACGATAAATATCCTCTGATCTGAGTCGGGTCGATGTCATCTGAGGTTGGAAATCTACCCTGCAACAAACAAATTAACAACAATTTTATTAAATTATTATTTTCTTAATAGCGTTCCTTCTAGAATCTCATATCAGGGCTGCAGAGTCCAAAATGATTTCAAATTTGGGAAATAAATTCTTTAAAATCAAATTAATTGCACAATTAATTGTGAATTTTCAATAAAAAGATTGAACTTTGACCAAAAACTAAATAGTTGAATTCGTAATCCAACAATGCGAATTTTTTAGAAGAGAGTTGAACTTTCAGCCAGAAAAAATAAATTTTCAATCAAGAATGACGACTTTTCTACCAAAAAAGATGTATTCTCGAAGAAAAATATAATAGCTGATATTTAAACCAAAAAATGTTTTTATTTTACAGTTGAATTTTCAGTTTAAAAAAATTATTTTCAACCAAAAAACAATTTTCAACCAAAGAGATGAATCTTAAAAAAAAAGAATCTTCAACAAATAGTAAAATTATCAGTAATAAAAAATATTCATCAACCAAAAAATACGAATTTCCAACTAAAGATATGAATTTTCAAACAAATTTTTTTCAACAAATTAGCTAAACTTTCAACCAAGTAGTTGAACCATCAACAAAAAATTAGAATTTGCAACCAAAGAGATGAATCTTCGACCAAAAAGTAAATGTTTAACAAATTGATATTTTAAACAAAGAAGGTTTTAATTTAAAAAAAAAACGATTGAATTCAGCCAAAAAAAGAAAACGAATTTTCAGTTAAAAAAAAATTAATGTTCCACCAAAAACACGATTTTTCAGTAAAATAGTTAAGTTTTCAACCAACGAGAAGAAACTGAAAAAAATGAATTTTCGACAAAGTATTTCAACTTTTAACAAAAAAAGAAAAGAATTTTCAACAATTAAAATAGTTAAATTATCAGTAGAAAAAAATTAATTTACATCCAAAAAACACAAATTTTCAACAAAATCGTTAAATTTTCAACTAAAGATATGAATCTTGAAAAAAAAGAATTTTTAACAAATTATTTCAAGTAAGTAGATGAAACTTCAACAAAAAAATAAGAATTTTCAAAAATCAAAATAGTTGCATTATCAGTTGAAAGATTAATTTACAAGCAAAAAACCAAAATTTTGAACGATTAAAATAGTAGAATTATTGGCAAAAAATATTAGTTTTCAACCGAAAAATACGAATTTTCAACAATAAAAATAGTTGAATTATTATCAGTTAAAATATTAATTATCATCAAAAAACCCGAATAATAAATAATAACTGAAATTGTAAAATTATCAGTAAAAAAAAATTATTTTTCAATCAAAAAATACGAATTTTCAACTAAAGATATGAATCTTAAAAAAAAAGAATTTTTAACAAATTAGTTCAACTTTCAACCAAGTAGTTGATCCTTCAACCAAAAAATACGAATTTTCAACAATTAAAATAGTTAAATGATGAGTTAAAATATTAATTTACAACAGAAAAAACGAATTTTCAACAATTAAAATAGTTGAATTATTGGCAAAAAATATTAGTTTTCAACTAAAGATATGAATCTTTTAAAAAAGAACTTTTAACAAAAATGGGATGAATTTTTAAACCAAAAATGCGAATGTTTGAAAATATAGTTGAATTTTCAACATTTATTGAATTTTCAGTTAAAAAAAAATTAATTTTTCCAACAAAAAACACGAATTTTCAGTAAAATAGTTAAATTTTCAACCGAAGAGATGAAACTTAAAAAAAATGAATTTTTGCCAAAGTATTTCAACTTTTAACAAAAAAAGAAAAGAATTTTCAAGAATTAAAATAGTTAAATTATCAGCAGAAAAAATTAAATATTAAATTAATACAAATTTTCAACATAATCGTTAAATTTTCAACTAAAGATATGAATCTTCAAATAAAATTTTGTATTAACAAATTAGCTAAACTTTCAGCCAAGTAGTTGAACCTTCAACCAAAAAATTAGAATTTTCAAAAATCAAAACAGTTGCATTATCAGATAAAAAATTAATTTACAAGCAAAAAACCCGAATTTTGAACGATTAAAATAGTAGAATTATTGGCAAAAATTATTAGTTTTCAACCGAAAAATACGAATTTTCGGGAATAAAAATTTTTGAATTATTATCAGTTAAAATATTAATTATAATCAAAAAACCCGAAAAATGAATAATTAAAATAGTCGAATTATCGATAAAAAAAAATAATTTTTCAACCAAAAAATACGAATTTTCAACTAAAGATCTGAATCTTGGAAAAAAAAAGAATTTTTAACAAATTAGTTGAATTTTTAAGCCAAAAATGCGAATTTTTGAGAAGATAGTTGAATTTTAAAACAAAAACGTTGAATTTTGAATAAAAAAATTTCATTTCCAACCAAGAAAGATGACTTTTCTGCCAAAAAAATTTTAATTTCAATTAAAAAAGTTGAATTAAACATTTTAAAAAAATCGCAACAATTCAAAAAGTGCGATTTTAGATACATAACATTAATTTAACAAAAATGCAACGAATTAGTTACATTTTTTTACCAAAGAGATGAATCTTCGACCAAAAATTAAATGTTTAACAAATTGATATTTTAACCAAATAAGGTTTTAATTTTTAACCAAAAATGATTGAATTTACAAAAAAAAGGAATTTCCAAAAATTCAAACAGTTGAATTTTCAGTTAAAAAAATTAATTTTCCACCAAAAAACACGAATTTTCAGTAAAATAGTTAAATTTTCACCCAAAGAGATGAAACTTAAAAAAATGAATTCTTGACAAAGTGTTTCAACTTTTAACGAAAAAAGAAAAGAATTTTCAACAATTAAAATAGTTAAATGAGTTAAAATATTAATTTACAACAGAAAAAAACGAATTTTCAACAATTAAATTAGATGAATTTTTAAGCCAAAAATGCGAATTTTTTAAAAGATAGTTGAATTTGCAAACAAAAAAGTTGAATTTTCAATTAAAAAATTTCATTTTCAACCAAGAAAGGTGACTTTTCTGCCAAAAAAATTTTAATTTTCAATTTAAAAAGTTGAATTAACCCTAAAAAAATCTCAACAATTCAGACAGCAGATGAAATTTAAACAAAAATGAATTTTCAACAAATTAGTTCAACTTTTGACAAAAAAAAAAGAATTCTCAACGAAAAATGTAAAAGATAATATTTCAAACAAATAAGATTTTTATTTTCAAATTAAAAAAAAGTTGAATTAAACTAGAAAAGAAGAATTTTCAACAATCAGAACATTTTCAACAAATTACTCAAGTTTTTTTATCTAAAAAGATGAATCTTCAACCAAAAAATGAATTTTTAACAAAGTAGTTCCACTTTCAACCAACTTGATGAATTTTCAACGAAAAAATATAAATTCTCAAGGAAAAAAATTATAGTTGATATTTCAACCAAGAAAAATTTTAATTTAAACAAAAATAAAAAACAGTTGAATTGAACCAAAAAGAAGAATTTTCGAAAATTCAAACAGTTGAATTTTAGGTTGACAAAAATTATTTTTCAATCAAAAAAACGATTTTCAACGAATTACTTCAATTTCTTAACTAAAGAGATGAATTTTTAACAAAGTATTGCAACTTTCAACGGAAAAAATTTATTATTTCAACCAAACAATATTTTTATTTTAAACTTTACAAAAGTTGAATTCAACTAAAAAAGAAGAATTTTCAACTATTCAAATATTTTCAACGAATTACTTAAATTTTCTATCTAAAGTGATGAATCTGCAACAAAAAAAAAAAATTTCCAACAATTCAAACAGAAGAATTTCAAGTTTAAAAAAATTAATTTTCAATAAAAAAAATCGATTTTCAACGAATTAGGCTCAAAAATTAAAGAATTTTTTAGCCTTAAATTTGCATTTAAAAAAAATCTAAAGCTGATCAAATTCATTTTTAGACCTAAAAGAGCCTAGTGGAACCTCTAAACTATTTTTTTTAATAAAAGAAAATTTAAGGCGCCTTTTTCAAAATTCATGCAAAATAATTTTCATTAAATAAATAATCTATTTTGTGAGAAGTTTAATTTTAATTTAATTTTTAAATTTGAAGATAATTTTCAGTATCATGCATGATCAGAGATAAGTAATACGTGTTTAAGAATAATAAAGCTAATAGCGAATCCTACGTTCATTTTTAGACATTTTTAGTACTATCAATCGAATGGAAAATTACTAGAACCGACCTAATTATAATTAAGATCCAATGATTAAAATTATAATTAGAGAATCGGCATGAACAAATTTTTTAATTTTACTTGTTGCAGGCCTCGAACTCATTTAAAAAATTCGAAATTGTGTCAATAGTAGTAGAAATTTGGAAAAATAATACGAAAATAGTGTCATGCAGTTTTTTAAATCAGGGTGTCTACTCAAATTCTGGAAAAAAATTCCCTGACAATTCCAGGTTTTTCCAGGCATAATTACTTTTCAACAAAAAAAGACGATTTGAAAAAAAATTAATTCCCAATTAAACAGTTGAATTTTCAACTAAAAAAGATCAATTTTCAAACCAACAGCTGATTTTTGAACTGAAAAAGATCAGTTTTCAACCAAAAATGGAACAGTTAAATTTTCAGTTAAATAAATTAATTTTATACACAAAAAAAAACAGATTTATTTTAAAACCAGAATTAATTTAATTTTCAACCAAGTAGTTTTATTTTCAAGAAGAATTTTTAACCAAGAAAGGAAAAAATTAACTATATTTTTGAATTTTCAATAAAAAAAGTTCATTTTCAACCAAAAACGATGACTTTTTAACCAAATTTGTTGATTTTTCTACCAATTTGTTTAATTTAAAGCCAAAATGGGAATTTTCGAAAAAAGTTAATTTTCAAGAAAATAGTTGAATTTTTATAGTTAAAGTTTCTACCAAAAGAATTGAATTTTCAATCAAGAAGATTAATTTTTTACCAAAAAAGAGAAACTTTCAAAAAAATAGATCAATTTTCAAAACAAAATATAAAATTTTGACCAAGAGATGACATAAAAAATTTTATTTTTAACCACATCCTTGAATTTTCTACCAAAATAGTTGAATTTTCAACCAAGAAGACTAATTTTCAAACAAAAAAAAGGAATTTTCAAATAAAGAGTTGAATTTTTATACTGAAAAGACGAATTTTATAAAAAAAAAATTGATTTTCAACCAAAAAAACACGAATTTTCAGTAAAAAAGTTTATTTTCAACCAGACTTGAATTTTCTACCAAAACAGTTAAATTTTTAACCCAAAAAGTTGAATTTTTTTTACCCAAAAAGACATTTTCTACAAAACCGTTGAATTTTAACACAAAAATATAAATTAACAAAAAAAAAGTTCATTTCAACCATATCGTTTAATTTTCAAACAAGGAGATTAATTTTCTATCAGAAAAGACGAATTTTCAACAAAATACAGACATTTTCAATTAAAAAGAGGTAAATTTACAATCAAAAATGGAAAAGCTAAATTATTAGTTACAAAATTTAATTTTCAACACAAAAAATTAATTTTCTACCAAAATAGTTGAATTTTCAATCCAGAAAGACGAATTTTTAACTACAGAGGATACATTTTTTTACAAACCAGTTGAATCTTCAACTAAAAAATATAAATTTACGATCAAAAATAGAATAGTTAAAATTTCAATTTAAAACGAATTTTAAAAATCAAGTAAAATCTTAAACCAAATAAATAAAATTTCTTACCAAAATAGTTGAATTTTCAATTTAAAAAGTCGAATTTTTAACCAAAGAAATGAATTTTTAACTCAAATGATAAATCTTCAACCATAAAAGTGAATTTTTAAAAAGAGTTCAACTTTTCACTAAACAGTTAAACTTTTAACCAAAAATATAAATTTTCAACCAAGAATATTAATTTTTACTAAGAAAGACGAATTTTCGAGAAAATACTTAAATTTTCAATTAAAAAGATAAATATTTCAACCAAAAATTGAATAATTAAATTTTCAGTTAAAAATATTGTTTAACCAAAGAGATGAATTTTCAACTGAAAGAATGTAATTTTCAATTGGGATAGTTTGATTATCCGTTAAAAAAATTAATTTACAACAAAAACAAATCTATTTTTCAAAAAAATAGTTATATTTTCAAACAAAGTGATGAATTTTCAACTAAAATGATGATTCTTTAAATGGAATCATTGAATTTCAAATAAAAAGATTAATTTTCAATCCAGAAGATAAAGTTCTACCAAAAAAAGTCAAAATTTTCAACTGAGAAAAATAATTTTTCAACAAAATATTGAATAGTTACATTTTCTGGAAGAAAAATAATTTTGAACAAAACTTTCAACAAAATAGTTAATATTGCAAAAGGGATAGTTACATTTTCTGTAAAAAAATTAATTTTCAGCAAAATGGCTCTATTGTTCATTCAGAAAAGATGAATTCGGAACAAAAAATGTAGTAGTTGAAGGATTTCTATAGCTTTCAAGAAATTTGTAAAATTTTCAATATATTTCAAGGGATTTCTACAGATTTCAAGAAATTTGAAAAAATTAAAAAAATTAAAAAATATTTAAAAGATTACAAAAGTTTTCTAGAAATTTGAAAAAGTTTAAGATTTCAAAATATTTCAAGGGATTTCTAGAGCTTTCAAACAGTTTCAAAAGATTTCTCGTATTTCTAAAGATATCAAGAAATTTCAAAATATTAAAAAGATTTCAAAATATTTCGAAATATTTCGAAGAGATATCTACAGATTTCAAGAAATCTCGAAATATTTAAAAGATTTCAAAAGATTTCTAAGATTTTAAGGGATTTCTAGAGATTTTAAGAAATTTAAAAAGATTTCAAAGATTTCAAAATATTTGAAAGAATTTCTACAGATTTCAAGAGATTTCAAAAAATGTAAAAAATGCAAAATATTTTAAGGAATTTCTGCAGATTTAAACAATTTCAAAAGATTTAAAATATTTCAAGAGATTTCTAGAGATTTAAAAGATTTGAAATATTTCAAAGGATTTCTAGACAATTCAAGAAATTTTAAAAAATTTCAATATATTTCAAGGGAATTCTAGAGATTTCAAAAGATTTATAAGATTTCAAGGAACTTATAGATATTCTCAGAAATTTCAAAAGATTTCTAGAGATTTCAAGAAATTTGAAAGAATTTGAAAAAATGTAAAAAGTTTCTAAATCTTCCAAGGAATTTTCACAGATTTCTAAGGATTTCAAAAGATTTTAAATATTCCAAGGGATTTCTGGGCATTTCAAAAGAATGCTAACAGTTCAAGGAATTTCGAAGGATTTCAAAAGATTTCCAAGATTTCAAGGGATTTCAAGAAATTGCAAAATTTGTTTAAAATTCAAAATATTTCAAAGAATTTCAAGCAATTTTAAAAGATTTCGAATATTTGAAAGGATTTCTAGAGATTTCAAAGGATTTCTAAGATTTCAGGACATTTCTGTAGATTTCAAAAGATGTCAAAAGATTGCTAGAGATTTCGAAAAATTTTAAAGATTTCAAAATATAACAAGGTATTTCTAGAGATTTCAAAAGATTTCCAAGAT
The DNA here is from genome assembly GCA_932178445.1 of Andricus quercusramuli. Lineage (NCBI taxonomy): Eukaryota > Metazoa > Arthropoda > Insecta > Hymenoptera > Cynipidae > Andricus > Andricus quercusramuli. Next base: position 13,631 of record CAKNXH010082478.1, read on the forward strand.
TTCTAGAGATTTCAAGAAATTTCAAAATTTTTTAAAGATTTCAAAATATTTCAAGGGATTTCTAGGGATTTCGAAAGATTTCCAAGATTTCAAGAGAATTCTAGGGATTTCAACAAATTTGAAAAAAAATACAAATTCAAAATATTTCAAAGGATTTCTAGACATTTCAAGCAATTTCAAGAGATTTCAAATATTTCAAGGAATTTCTAGATTTCAAAGGATTTCTAAGATTTTAAAGGATTTCTATAGATCTCAAAAGATTTCTGGAGATTTCAAAAGATTACAAAAAAAATTAAGATTTAAAAATATGTCAAGGGATTTTTAGAGATTTCAAAAGATTGCCAAGATTTCAAGGGATTTCAAGAAAATGCAAAATTTTTTTTTAATTCAAAATATTTCAAAGAATTTCAAAAGATTTCGAATATTTGAAGGGATTTCTAGAGATTCCAAAGAATTTCTAAGATTTCAAGAGATTTCTATAGATTTCAAAAGATTTCTAGAGATTTCGAAAAATTTTAAAGATTTCAAAATATATCAAGGTATTTCTAGAGATTTCAAAAGATTTCCAAGATTTCTAGAGATTTCAAGAAATTTGAAAAAACTTTCAAGATTTCAAAATATTTCAAGGGATTTCTAGAGATTTCAGAAGATTTCCAAGATTTCAAGAGAATTTTAGGGGTTTCAAGAAATTTGAAGAAAAATACAAATTCACAATATTTCAAAGGATTTCTAGACATTTCAAGCAGTTTCAAAAAAATTCCAAAAGGTTTTAAAGTTTTTAAAATATTTAAAAATATTAAATTCAATTTATTCAGAAAAAGATCATTTAAAATATTTCAAAATGTTTCAAGAAATTTCTAGAGATTTCTAAGATTTCAAGGGATTTCTATAGATTTCAAGGGATTTCAAAGGATTTCAAAAGATTTCTAGAGATTTCAATAAATTTGAAAAAATTTTAAAGATTCCAAAATGTTTCAAGGAGTTCCTAAACATTTCCAGAAATTTTCAAAAATTTTGAAAGTTAAAAGTATTTCAAGGGATTTCTAGAGATTTCAAACTATTTTTAAGATTTCAAG
>CAKNXH010082479.1:0-14719 GCA_932178445.1 Andricus quercusramuli
AATATTTTGAAAACTATTAAAATCTTTGAAAATTTGCAGAATGTTTTGAAATCTTTAAAATATTTTCAAATCTATTAAAATCTTTGAAATCATTGAAATTTTTCTAAAATATTTTGAAATATTTGCAAAAATTTTCCAATATTTGAAAGTATTTCGAATTCTTTGAAATATTTTTAAAACTATTAAAATCATTGAAATCATTGCAAATTTTCTAAAATCTTTTTAAATCTTCCAAAATCTTTTGAAATATTTGAAACATTTCAAAAATCTTTCAAATATTAAACACTATTTCGAAATCAGAAATATATTGAAATATTTATAAAATATTTTGAAATCTATTGGAATGTTTGAAATCTTTGAAATATTTTTAAAAATATTGAAATCTTAGAAATCATATATGAAATATTTTGAAATATTTAAAATATTTGCAAAAATTTTCAAATATTCCATGCTATTTCGAAAATCTTGAAATATTTTGAAAACTTTTGAAATCTTTGAAGTGATTGAAAAATTTCTAAAATCTTTGAAATCATTGAATATTTTCTAAAATCTTTTTAAATCTTCTAAAATATTTTGAAATATTTGAAACATTTGCAAAAATTTTCAAATATTCAATGCTATTTCGAAATCTTTGAAATATTTCGAAAACTATTGAAATCTTTGAAAGGATTGAAAATTTTCTAAAATCTTTGAAATCGTTGAAAATTTTCTAAAATCTTTTTAAATCTTCTAAAATAATTTGTAACATTTGAAAAGTCTTTCAAATATTCAAAACTATTTCGAAATCTTTGATTATATTGAAATATTTATAAAATATATGTAAATATATCGGAATATTTAAAATCTTTGAAATAGTTTTAAAAATATTGAAATCTTTGAAAAATTTGCAAATATTTTGAAATCTTTAAAATATTTTAAAAACTATTAAAATCTTTGAAATCATTGAAAATTTTCTGAAATCTTCTAAAATAATTTAGAATATTTGCAAAGTCTCTCAAATATTCAAAACTATTTCGAAATCTTCAAAATATATTGAAATATTTATAAAATATTTTGAAATCCGTCGGAATATTTGAAAACTTTGAAATGTGTTGAAAACTATTGAAATCTTTGAAAAATTTGCAGAATATTTTGGAATCTTTAGAAACATTTATGAAATATTTTAAAATCTTTTAAAATATTTTCAAAACTATTAGAATATTTGAAATCATTGAAAGTTTTCTAAAATATATGGAAATATTTGTAAAAATTTTCCAACATTCAAAACTATTACGAATTCTTTGAAATATTTTTGAAACTATTGAAATCTTAGAAATCATTGAAAATTTCCTAAAATCTTTTTAAATCTTCTAAAATATTTTGAAATATTTGAAACATTTTCAAAATCTTTCAAATATTGAACACTATTTCGAAATCTTTGAAATATATTGAAATATTTATAAAATATTTTGAAATCTGTTGGAATATTTGAAATTTTTGAAATATTTTTAAAAGTATTGCGATCTCTGAAATGATTGACATTTTTCTTAAATCTTCTACACTATTTTCAAATCTTTGAAACATTTGCAAAATCTTTCAACTATTTTGAAATATTTAAAAAACTTTATAAAATATTTTGAAATCTATTAATAGTTTGTGAAATCTTTCAATTTTTCGAAAATATATTCGAATATATTGAAATCTTTTGAATATATTGAAATATTTATAAAATATTTTGAAATCTATCGGAATCTTTGGAATCTTTGAAATATTTTGAAACCTATTGAAATCATTGAAAATTTTCTAAAATATTTTTAAATATTTGTAAAAATTTTCCAATATTCAAAACTATTTCGAATTCTTGAAATATTTCAAAAACTATTGAAATCTTTGAAATCATTGAAAATTTTCTAAAATCTTTTTTAATCTTCTAAAATATTCTGAAATATTTGAAACATTTGCAAAATCTTTCAAATATTAAGAACTATTTCGCATTCTTTGAAATATTTTTTAAACTATTGAAATCTTTGAAATCATTTGAAATCTTTGAAATATTTGGAAAAATATTGAAATATTTGAAAAATTTGCAAAATATTTTAAAATCTTTTGAAACAGTTTTATAAAATATTTCCAAATCTTTAAAATATTTTCCAAACTTAAAATCTTTGAAATCATTGAAAATTTTCTAAAATATTTTGAAATATTTGCAAACATTTTCAAATATTTAAAACTATTTCGAATTCTTTGAAATATTTTTAAAACTATTGAAATCTTTGAAATCATTGAAAATTTTCTAAGATCTTTTTAAATCTTCTAAAATTTTCCAAAATATTTTGAAATATTTGCAAAAATTTTCAAATATTCCATGCTTTTTCGAAATCTTTGGAATAATTTTAAAACTATTGAAATCTTTGAAATCATTGAAAATTTTCTAAAATCTTTTTAAATCTTCTAAAATATTTTGAAACATTTGCAAATTCTCTGAAATATTCAAAACTATTTCGAAATCTTTGAATTATTTCGAAATATTTATAAAATATTTTGAAATCTATCGGAATATTTGAAATATTTAAAAAAATATTGAAATCTTTGAAAAATTTGCAAAATATTTTGAAATCTTTAAAATATTTTTAAAACTATTAAAATTTTTGAAATCATTGGAAATTTTTTTAAATACTTTGAAAAATTTGAAAAAATTTTCAAATAATCAAAACTATTTCGAATTCTTTGAAATATTTTAAAAACTATTGAAATCTTTGAAATCATTGAAAATTTTCTGAAATCTTTTTAAATCTTCGAAAATATTTTAGAACATTTGCAAAGTCTCTCAGATATTCAAAACTATTTCAAAATCTTCGAAATATTTGAAATCTTTGAAATATTTTGAAAACTATTGAAATCTTTGAAAAATTTGCAAACTATTTGGGAATTTTTTGAAACATTTATAAAATATTTTAAAATCTTTGAAATATTGTTTTCAAATCTATTGGCATCTTAAGAAACTTTGGAACGTTTGGGAAGTCTTTTCAAATTTTCTAAAATCTTTTTAAAAATTCTAAGATATTTTAAAATATTAAAAAAAATTTCAAATATTCCATGCTATTTCGAAATCTTTGGAATATTTTGAAAACTATTGAAATCTTTGAAATGATTGAAAAATTTCAAAAATCTTTGAAATCATTGAAAATTTTCAAAAATCTTTTAAAATCTTCTAAAATATTTTGAAACATTTGCAAAGTCTTTCAAATATTCAAAACTATTCCGAAATCTTTGAATTATATTGAAATATTTATCAAATATTTTGAAATCTATCGGAATATTTAAATTCTTTGAAATATTTCAAAAACTATTGAAATCTTTGAAATCATTTAAAATTTTCTAAAATCTTTTCAAATCTTCTAAAATATTTTGAAATATTTGAAACATTTGCAAAATCTTTCAAATTTTAAGAACTATTTCTAATTCTTTGAAATCTTTTTTAAACTATTGAAATCTTTGAAATCATTTGAAACATTTTTATAAAATATTTTCAAATCTTTAAAATATTTTCAAAACTATTGAAATCTTTGAAATCATTGCAAATTTTCTGAAATCTTTTTAAATCTTCTAAAATATTTTGAAATACTTGAAACATTTGCAAAATCTTTCAAATATTAAAAACTATTTCGAAATCTTTGAAATATTTTAAAATCTTTGAAATCATAGGAAATTTTCTAAAATCTTTTTAAAGCTTCTAAAATATTTTGAAACATTTACAAAGTCTTTCAAATATTCAAAACTATTTCGAAATCTACGAAATATATTGAAATATTTATAAGATATTTTGAAACCTACCGGAATATTTTGAAATCTTTAAAATATTTTTAAAAATAATGATATCTTTGAAAAATTTCTAAAATACTTTGAAATATTTGCAAGAATTTTCAAATATTCAAAACTATTTCAAATTCGTTGAAATATTTTTAAAACTATGGAAATCTTTGAAATCATTGAAAATTTTCTAAAATCTTTTTAAATCTTCTAAAATATTTTGAAATATTTGAAACATTTTCAAAATCTTTTAAATATTAAACACTATTTCGAAATCTTTCAAATATATTAAAATATTTTGAAATCTTTAAAATATTTTTAAAACTATTAAAATCTTTGAAATCATTGAAAATTTTCTAAAATATTTTGAAATATTTGAAAAAATTTTCAAATATTCAAAAATATTTTAAAATCTTTGAAATATTTTTTAAACTATTGAAATCTTTGAAATCATTGAAAAGTTTCTGAAATCTTTTTATATCTTCTAAAATATTTTAGAACATTTGCAAAGTCTCTCAAATATTCAAAACTATTTCGAATTCTTTGAAATATTGTTAAAACTATTGAAATCTTTAAAATATTTAAAAAAATATTGCAATCTTTGAAAAATTTGCAAAATATTTTGAAATCTATCGGAGTATTTGAAATCTTTTGAAAACTACTGAGATCTTTGAAAATTTGCAGAATATTTTGAAATCTTTTGAAACTTTATAAAATATTTTGAAATCTTTAAAATATATTCAAAACTGCTAAAATCTTTGAAATCATTGAAAATTGTCTAAAATACTTTGAAATATTTGCAAAAATTTTCAAATATTTAAAACTATTTCGAATTCTTTGAAATATTTTTAAAACTGTTGAAATCTTTGAAATCATTGAAAATTTTCTGAAATCTTTTTAAATCTTCTAAAATATTTTGAAACATTTGAAACATTTGCAAAAGTTTTCAAATATTTTGATATATTTAAAAACCTTTATAAAACATTTTGAAATCTATTAATCGTTTGTGAAATCTTTCAAATCTTCAAATATTATGAAATCTTTGAAACCTTTTTAAAATCTTTCAAATATTAGAAACTATGTTGAAATCTTTAAAATATTTTGAAATACTTGTGAATCCCTAAGCAGATATTACTTACCAGAGACACTTGTTTCTTTTCCGGAACTAGGTACACTCAAACTACCTCCATCTTCGCTATCACCTTCCAAAAATTCTTCCTCCTCTTCAGTCTTCTCTTCAGTTTTCTCTTCATTTTTTCTCAAAACCGGAGGTGTGTCAGTCGGCGAAAGAATTTTCAAACCACCCAGACGTCGCGAAATGTCTTTGATTTTCCCGGACATTTCGCGACGTGGAACTTGACTTGCTACTTCCGTTGTCAGCGCAGGTGAAGAACGAATATTCAGAGTCTTTGGAGGGTCTCTTTTCGAAACACAAGCACCATCAACCACATTATCATTCTTCTCGTTTCCAACTTGATGTCCTCTCGCGATGATACCATCTGGTTTCTGAGGTACCTTGGGAGGCCTTTTGGCCTCTACTTTCGGCTCGTTGATGATTTCTCCATCATCCATCTGAATTTCACTGGGATTTTCCTCCACCTTGGCTGGCAAGGGCTCTTTTTCGCCAAACAGATCATCATCATCAATGTCATCATCAAACAATCCACCCTTACTTGCAGCAAAAATATTTTGCGCCGAATCCTCAAGTGTTTCTTGAAAATCCGAGGTAGTGTTGCCCATGACTGAAGGCGTTTTTAGTGACTCAGTTGGTAAATCCGTATCATCAAATATACTCTCGACTCTGGTTCCTTTTCTCGATAAACTCGAGCCAAACAGATCTTCCTCGTCACTTTCGTCGAACAAACTCGTAGGTTTCACCGAGGAATTTTCTGGTCTGGTATCAGAGTCCTTGGCGCCGAAGATATCATCATCATCATCATCAAAGAGGCTTATCTTCTTCGAGGACTTTGCCTGATCCTGAAACTTGTCCACACTTTTCTGGGATCGAGATTTCGAGTTTGAGCTGAAGAAGAGCTCGTCTTCAGAGTCCGAGTCATCAAAGAGTGAAATTACTTTCGACTTTGGAGACTTTGTATCGCCCTTTGGCAATGGAGGCGGACCAAAGACGTCATCGTCTTCGTCATCAAAGATGTTGTCCTGGTAACGCGAACTTTCTTCGACTCGATTATCAAGTAATTGATTCAGGTTCCGGGACGAATTCGAATTTGTGCTGTCCGGAAGTTGAGATGGTGGTGCATACAGACTGTCACTAATTGCCCTTTCACGATAAATATCCTCTGATCTGAGTCGGGTCGATGTCATCTGAGGTTGGAAATCCACCCTGCAACAAACAAATTAACAACAATTTTATTAAATTATTATTTTCTTGATAGCGTTCCTTCTAGAATCTCATATCAGGGCTGCAGAGTCCAAAATGATTTCAAATTTGGGAAATAAATTCTTTAAAATCAAATTAATTGCACAATTAATTGTGAATTTTCAATAAAAAGATTGAACTTTGACCAAAAACTAAATAGTTGAATTCGTAATCCAACAATGCGAATTTTTTAGAAGAGAGTTGAACTTTCAGCCAGAAAAAATAAATTTTCAATCAAGAATGACGACTTTTCTACCAAAAAAGATGTATTCTCGAAGAAAAATATAATAGCTGATATTTAAACCAAAAAATGTTTTTATTTTACAGTTGAATTTTCAGTTTAAAAAAATTATTTTCAACCAAAAAACAATTTTCAACCAAAGAGATGAATCTTAAAAAAAAAGAATCTTCAACAAATAGTAAAATTATCAGTAATAAAAAATATTCATCAACCAAAAAATACGAATTTCCAACTAAAGATATGAATTTTCAAACAAATTTTTTTCAACAAATTAGCTAAACTTTCAACCAAGTAGTTGAACCATCAACAAAAAATTAGAATTTGCAACCAAAGAGATGAATCTTCGACCAAAAAGTAAATGTTTAACAAATTGATATTTTAAACAAAGAAGGTTTTAATTTAAAAAAAAACGATTGAATTCAGCCAAAAAAAGAAAACGAATTTTCAGTTAAAAAAAAATTAATGTTCCACCAAAAACACGATTTTTCAGTAAAATAGTTAAGTTTTCAACCAACGAGAAGAAACTGAAAAAAATGAATTTTCGACAAAGTATTTCAACTTTTAACAAAAAAAGAAAAGAATTTTCAACAATTAAAATAGTTAAATTATCAGTAGAAAAAAATTAATTTACATCCAAAAAACACAAATTTTCAACAAAATCGTTAAATTTTCAACTAAAGATATGAATCTTGAAAAAAAAGAATTTTTAACAAATTATTTCAAGTAAGTAGATGAAAATTCAACAAAAAAATAAGAATTTTCAAAAATCAAAATAGTTGCATTATCAGTTGAAAGATTAATTTACAAGCAAAAAACCAAAATTTTGAACGATTAAAATAGTAGAATTATTGGCAAAAAATATTAGTTTTCAACCGAAAAATACGAATTTTCAACAATAAAAATAGTTGAATTATTATCAGTTAAAATATTAATTATCATCAAAAAACCCGAATAATAAATAATAACTGAAATTGTAAAATTATCAGTAAAAAAAAATTATTTTTCAATCAAAAAATACGAATTTTCAACTAAAGATATGAATCTTAAAAAAAAAGAATTTTTAACAAATTAGTTCAACTTTCAACCAAGTAGTTGATCCTTCAACCAAAAAATACGAATTTTCAACAATTAAAATAGTTAAATGATGAGTTAAAATATTAATTTACAACAGAAAAAACGAATTTTCAACAATTAAAATAGTTGAATTATTGGCAAAAAATATTAGTTTTCAACTAAAGATATGAATCTTTTAAAAAAGAACTTTTAACAAAAATGGGATGAATTTTTAAACCAAAAATGCGAATGTTTGAAAATATAGTTGAATTTTCAACATTTATTGAATTTTCAGTTAAAAAAAAATTAATTTTTCCAACAAAAAACACGAATTTTCAGTAAAATAGTTAAATTTTCAACCGAAGAGATGAAACTTAAAAAAAATGAATTTTTGCCAAAGTATTTCAACTTTTAACAAAAAAAGAAAAGAATTTTCAAGAATTAAAATAGTTAAATTATCAGCAGAAAAAATTAAATATTAAATTAATACAAATTTTCAACATAATCGTTAAATTTTCAACTAAAGATATGAATCTTCAAATAAAATTTTGTATTAACAAATTAGCTAAACTTTCAGCCAAGTAGTTGAACCTTCAACCAAAAAATTAGAATTTTCAAAAATCAAAACAGTTGCATTATCAGATAAAAAATTAATTTACAAGCAAAAAACCCGAATTTTGAACGATTAAAATAGTAGAATTATTGGCAAAAATTATTAGTTTTCAACCGAAAAATACGAATTTTCGGGAATAAAAATTTTTGAATTATTATCAGTTAAAATATTAATTATAATCAAAAAACCCGAAAAATGAATAATTAAAATAGTCGAATTATCGATAAAAAAAAATAATTTTTCAACCAAAAAATACGAATTTTCAACTAAAGATCTGAATCTTGGAAAAAAAAAGAATTTTTAACAAATTAGTTGAATTTTTAAGCCAAAAATGCGAATTTTTGAGAAGATAGTTGAATTTTAAAACAAAAACGTTGAATTTTGAATAAAAAAATTTCATTTCCAACCAAGAAAGATGACTTTTCTGCCAAAAAAATTTTAATTTCAATTAAAAAAGTTGAATTAAACATTTTAAAAAAATCGCAACAATTCAAAAAGTGCGATTTTAGATACATAACATTAATTTAACAAAAATGCAACGAATTAGTTACATTTTTTTACCAAAGAGATGAATCTTCGACCAAAAATTAAATGTTTAACAAATTGATATTTTAACCAAATAAGGTTTTAATTTTTAACCAAAAATGATTGAATTTACAAAAAAAAGGAATTTCCAAAAATTCAAACAGTTGAATTTTCAGTTAAAAAAATTAATTTTCCACCAAAAAACACGAATTTTCAGTAAAATAGTTAAATTTTCACCCAAAGAGATGAAACTTAAAAAAATGAATTCTTGACAAAGTGTTTCAACTTTTAACGAAAAAAGAAAAGAATTTTCAACAATTAAAATAGTTAAATGAGTTAAAATATTAATTTACAACAGAAAAAAACGAATTTTCAACAATTAAATTAGATGAATTTTTAAGCCAAAAATGCGAATTTTTTAAAAGATAGTTGAATTTGCAAACAAAAAAGTTGAATTTTCAATTAAAAAATTTCATTTTCAACCAAGAAAGGTGACTTTTCTGCCAAAAAAATTTTAATTTTCAATTTAAAAAGTTGAATTAACCCTAAAAAAATCTCAACAATTCAGACAGCAGATGAAATTTAAACAAAAATGAATTTTCAACAAATTAGTTCAACTTTTGACAAAAAAAAAAAGAATTCTCAACGAAAAATGTAAAAGATAATATTTCAAACAAATAAGATTTTTATTTTCAAATTAAAAAAAAGTTGAATTAAACTAGAAAAGAAGAATTTTCAACAATCAGAACATTTTCAACAAATTACTCAAGTTTTTTTATCTAAAAAGATGAATCTTCAACCAAAAAATGAATTTTTAACAAAGTAGTTCCACTTTCAACCAACTTGATGAATTTTCAACGAAAAAATATAAATTCTCAAGGAAAAAAATTATAGTTGATATTTCAACCAAGAAAAATTTTAATTTAAACAAAAATAAAAAACAGTTGAATTGAACCAAAAAGAAGAATTTTCGAAAATTCAAACAGTTGAATTTTAGGTTGACAAAAATTATTTTTCAATCAAAAAAACGATTTTCAACGAATTACTTCAATTTCTTAACTAAAGAGATGAATTTTTAACAAAGTATTGCAACTTTCAACGGAAAAAATTTATTATTTCAACCAAACAATATTTTTATTTTAAACTTTACAAAAGTTGAATTCAACTAAAAAAGAAGAATTTTCAACTATTCAAATATTTTCAACGAATTACTTAAATTTTCTATCTAAAGTGATGAATCTGCAACAAAAAAAAAAAATTTCCAACAATTCAAACAGAAGAATTTCAAGTTTAAAAAAATTAATTTTCAATAAAAAAAATCGATTTTCAACGAATTAGGCTCAAAAATTAAAGAATTTTTTAGCCTTAAATTTGCATTTAAAAAAAATCTAAAGCTGATCAAATTCATTTTTAGACCTAAAAGAGCCTAGTGGAACCTCTAAACTATTTTTTTTAATAAAAGAAAATTTAAGGCGCCTTTTTCAAAATTCATGCAAAATAATTTTCATTAAATAAATAATCTATTTTGTGAGAAGTTTAATTTTAATTTAATTTTTAAATTTGAAGATAATTTTCAGTATCATGCATGATCAGAGATAAGTAATACGTGTTTAAGAATAATAAAGCTAATAGCGAATCCTACGTTCATTTTTAGACATTTTTAGTACTATCAATCGAATGGAAAATTACTAGAACCGACCTAATTATAATTAAGATCCAATGATTAAAATTATAATTAGAGAATCGGCATGAACAAATTTTTTAATTTTACTTGTTGCAGGCCTCGAACTCATTTAAAAAATTCGAAATTGTGTCAATAGTAGTAGAAATTTGGAAAAATAATACGAAAATAGTGTCATGCAGTTTTTTAAATCAGGGTGTCTACTCAAATTCTGGAAAAAAATTCCCTGACAATTCCAGGTTTTTCCAGGCATAATTACTTTTCAACAAAAAAAGACGATTTGAAAAAAAATTAATTCCCAATTAAACAGTTGAATTTTCAACTAAAAAAGATCAATTTTCAAACCAACAGCTGATTTTTGAACTGAAAAAGATCAGTTTTCAACCAAAAATGGAACAGTTAAATTTTCAGTTAAATAAATTAATTTTATACACAAAAAAAAACAGATTTATTTTAAAACCAGAATTAATTTAATTTTCAACCAAGTAGTTTTATTTTCAAGAAGAATTTTTAACCAAGAAAGGAAAAAATTAACTATATTTTTGAATTTTCAATAAAAAAAGTTCATTTTCAACCAAAAACGATGACTTTTTAACCAAATTTGTTGATTTTTCTACCAATTTGTTTAATTTAAAGCCAAAATGGGAATTTTCGAAAAAAGTTAATTTTCAAGAAAATAGTTGAATTTTTATAGTTAAAGTTTCTACCAAAAGAATTGAATTTTCAATCAAGAAGATTAATTTTTTACCAAAAAAGAGAAACTTTCAAAAAAATAGATCAATTTTCAAAACAAAATATAAAATTTTGACCAAGAGATGACATAAAAAATTTTATTTTTAACCACATCCTTGAATTTTCTACCAAAATAGTTGAATTTTCAACCAAGAAGACTAATTTTCAAACAAAAAAAAGGAATTTTCAAATAAAGAGTTGAATTTTTATACTGAAAAGACGAATTTTATAAAAAAAAAATTGATTTTCAACCAAAAAAACACGAATTTTCAGTAAAAAAGTTTATTTTCAACCAGACTTGAATTTTCTACCAAAACAGTTAAATTTTTAACCCAAAAAGTTGAATTTTTTTTACCCAAAAAGACATTTTCTACAAAACCGTTGAATTTTAACACAAAAATATAAATTAACAAAAAAAAAGTTCATTTCAACCATATCGTTTAATTTTCAAACAAGGAGATTAATTTTCTATCAGAAAAGACGAATTTTCAACAAAATACAGACATTTTCAATTAAAAAGAGGTAAATTTACAATCAAAAATGGAAAAGCTAAATTATTAGTTACAAAATTTAATTTTCAACACAAAAAATTAATTTTCTACCAAAATAGTTGAATTTTCAATCCAGAAAGACGAATTTTTAACTACAGAGGATACATTTTTTTACAAACCAGTTGAATCTTCAACTAAAAAATATAAATTTACGATCAAAAATAGAATAGTTAAAATTTCAATTTAAAACGAATTTTAAAAATCAAGTAAAATCTTAAACCAAATAAATAAAATTTCTTACCAAAATAGTTGAATTTTCAATTTAAAAAGTCGAATTTTTAACCAAAGAAATGAATTTTTAACTCAAATGATAAATCTTCAACCATAAAAGTGAATTTTTAAAAAGAGTTCAACTTTTCACTAAACAGTTAAACTTTTAACCAAAAATATAAATTTTCAACCAAGAATATTAATTTTTACTAAGAAAGACGAATTTTCGAGAAAATACTTAAATTTTCAATTAAAAGGATAAATATTTCAACCAAAAATTGAATAATTAAATTTTCAGTTAAAAATATTGTTTAACCAAAGAGATGAATTTTCAACTGAAAGAATGTAATTTTCAATTGGGATAGTTTGATTATCCGTTAAAAAAATTAATTTACAACAAAAACAAATCTATTTTTCAAAAAAATAGTTATATTTTCAAACAAAGTGATGAATTTTCAACTAAAATGATGATTCTTTAAATGGAATCATTGAATTTCAAATAAAAAGATTAATTTTCAATCCAGAAGATAAAGTTCTACCAAAAAAAGTCAAAATTTTCAACTGAGAAAAATAATTTTTCAACAAAATATTGAATAGTTACATTTTCTGAAAGAAAAATAATTTTAAACAAAACTTTTAAGAAAATAGTTAATATTGCAAAAGGAATAGTTACATTTTCTGTAAAAAAATTAATTTTCAGCAAAATGGCTCTATTGTTCATTCAGAAAAGATGAATTCGGAACAAAAAATGTAGTAGTTGAAGGATTTCTATAGCTTTCAAGAAATTTGTAAAATTTTCAATATATTTCAAGGGATTTCTACAGATTTCAAGAAATTTGAAAAAATTAAAAAAATTAAAAAATATTTAAAAGATTACAAAAGTTTTCTAGAAATTTGAAAAAGTTTAAGATTTCAAAATATTTCAAGGGATTTCTAGAGCTTTCAAACAGTTTCAAAAGATTTCTCGTATTTCTAAAGATATCAAGAAATTTCAAAATATTAAAAAGATTTCAAAATATTTCGAAATATTTCGAAGAGATATCTACAGATTTCAAGAAATCTCGAAATATTTAAAAGATTTCAAAAGATTTCTAAGATTTTAAGGGATTTCTAGAGATTTTAAGAAATTTAAAAAGATTTCAAAGATTTCAAAATATTTGAAAGAATTTCTACAGATTTCAAGAGATTTCAAAAAATGTAAAAAATGCAAAATATTTTAAGGAATTTCTGCAGATTTAAACAATTTCAAAAGATTTAAAATATTTCAAGAGATTTCTAGAGATTTAAAAGATTTGAAATATTTCAAAGGATTTCTAGACAATTCAAGAAATTTTAAAAAATTTCAATATATTTCAAGGGAATTCTAGAGATTTCAAAAGATTTATAAGATTTCAAGGAACTTATAGATATTCTCAGAAATTTCAAAAGATTTCTAGAGATTTCAAGAAATTTGAAAGAATTTGAAAAAATGTAAAAAGTTTCTAAATCTTCCAAGGAATTTTCACAGATTTCTAAGGATTTCAAAAGATTTTAAATATTCCAAGGGATTTCTGGGCATTTCAAAAGAATGCTAACAGTTCAAGGAATTTCGAAGGATTTCAAAAGATTTCCAAGATTTCAAGGGATTTCAAGAAATTGCAAAATTTGTTTAAAATTCAAAATATTTCAAAGAATTTCAAGCAATTTTAAAAGATTTCGAATATTTGAAAGGATTTCTAGAGATTTCAAAGGATTTCTAAGATTTCAGGACATTTCTGTAGATTTCAAAAGATGTCAAAAGATTGCTAGAGATTTCGAAAAATTTTAAAGATTTCAAAATATAACAAGGTATTTCTAGAGATTTCAAAAGATTTCCAAGATTTCTAGAGATTTCAAGAAATTTCAAAATTTTTTAAAGATTTCAAAATATTTCAAGGGATTTCTAGGGATTTCGAAAGATTTCCAAGATTTCAAGAGAATTCTAGGGATTTCAACAAATTTGAAAAAAAATACAAATTCAAAATATTTCAAAGGATTTCTAGACATTTCAAGCAATTTCAAAAGATTTCAAATATTTCAAAGAATTTCTAGATTTCAAAGGATTTCTAAGATTTTAAAGGATTTCTATAGATCTCAAAAGATTTCTGGAGATTTCAAGAGATTACAAGAAAAATTAAGATTTCAAAATATGTCAAGGGATTTCTAGAGATTTCAAAAGATTGCCAAGATTTCAAGGGATTTCAAGAAATTGCAACATTTTTTTAAAAATTCAAAATATTTCAAAGAATTTCAAGCAATTTCAAAAGATTTCGAATATTTGAAAGGATTTCTAGAGATTTCAAAGGATTTCTAAGATTTCAAGAGATTTCTATAGATTTCAAAAGATTTCTAGAGATTTCGAAAAATTTTAAAGATTTCAAAATATATCAAGGTATTTCTAGAGATTTCAAAAGATTTCCAAGATTTCTAGAGATTTCAAGAAATTTGAAAAAACTTTCAAGATTTCAAAATATTTCAAGGGATTTCTAGAGATTTCAGAAGATTTCCAAGATTTCAAGAGAATTTTAGGGGTTTCAAGAAATTTGAAGAAAAATACAAATTCACAATATTTCAAAGGATTTCTAGACATTTCAAGCAGTTTCAAAAAAATTCCAAAAGGTTTTAAAGTTTTTAAAATATTTAAAAATATTAAATTCAATTTATTCAGAAAAAGATCATTTAAAATATTTCAAAATGTTTCAAGAAATTTCTAGAGATTTCTAAGATTTCAAGGGATTTCTATAGATTTCAAGGGATTTCAAAGGATTTCAAAAGATTTCTAGAGATTTCAATAAATTTGAAAAAATTTTAAAGATTCCAAAATGTTTCAAGGAGTTCCTAAACATTTCCAGAAATTTTCAAAAATTTTGAAAGTTAAAAGTATTTCAAGGGATTTCTAGAGATTTCAAACTATTTTTAAGATTTCAAG
>CAKNXH010082486.1:0-22815 GCA_932178445.1 Andricus quercusramuli
TTTTGAAGACAAAATTTTATCTTTAACATAATTGAAAGTTGATGCAAGAACATGAAAGATTCCTTGGTTCGAGGCGAATCGATTGACCTACAAAATTGAAACATTTAATGGGAGAGTAGTGAAGTTATAGTATTATATATATTCTTAAAATCAATTTTTATAGTGAAAATTTTCTCTTTGACACAATTCAAAGTTGATGTAAGAACATGAAAGTTTCCTTAGTTCGAGGCGAATCGATTGACCTACAATTTTTAAACATTCGGTCAAAAAGTGGGAAAGTTATAGTGATTTATATCTTGAAAATCGATTTTTATAGTGAAAATTTTCTCTATAACATAATTCGAAGTTGATGCAGGAATCTGAAAGATTCCTTGGTTCGAGACGAATCGATTGACCTGCAATATTAAAATATTTAATTGAACAGTTGACGCATGAATAGAAAAGAATTTTTGATCATAAATTTTCAAATAGAATCATTCTGACAATGTTTGTAAAGAAATCATAAAGCTGGGAAAGGAAAAGGTTGCGACAGAACTTTGCCCATTTCTTTTCTAGCTCGGAAAATTATAAATTGAAATAAAAAATTTGATTTCTCTGATTTGCCTTTGTATTTGAAAAATTTGGTGTGTTATTTAGTAATATTTTGTTTGTTTGTAAATTTCTGTTTTTAAATTCATCAAGATGAAGAGTTTGTTTTGTCTATAATCGAAAAAAATAACTTATGCTTCCTCTCAGAGGAAGCAAATAATAAGCATAATGAATAATAAATAAATAAAAAATAAAATAAATAAATAATAAGCATAATAATCTTGTATGGATGAAAATTGCTTAAATAAAAAAAGGAAGCAATGGAAGGAAGCAAAGGAGAAAATGGGAAGCAAAGTGATTTTGAAATAAGCACCATATAATTATAAATAAAAACAAATTGTTTGAAAATTTTCTGAAGAAATAGTTTCAAAGACTATCTAAAAAGTTTTCTCAGTTATTATGTGAATAGCTCAGTGATGTGAAATCGAAACAATACTTCTTAGAGAACAAAGTGACGATCTCGTAGAACTGCGGTTCCGGATTGCCATTTATCAATTTTCAACAAAGCATTTTGTTCACTTGTGTCGAGGATAAAAGCAAGTCGCGTACAAAAAATATACAAAAAGAAAAAGAGAATTCTCTCTGTAAAGGTGGCTTCAAAAAACAATAGTGTAATGATAAAGTAATTCAAAATAAAAGTGTGCAAAGTAAATATTATTTTAAAAACTTTAAAAAAATTATTGTAAATATTTTTTAAATTATATTGTAGTAGTTGATTGCGTAGAAAAAACCAAGTTTCTAACTTTAGAAATATCCGAAAAATGTATTTGTTAATTAATTTTGTTTGAAAAAATCACTAATTGTTATCGCCTAATAGCACAGATCCATTACTCAATAACAGTCTGTTAATACCTCTGAGAAACGAAATTTTTTCTCAAAAGGTGCATAAGATGATGAAAATTTGTTTAAACAATTGTTTTCAACAATAAAAATTATTAATTATCATATAGGCTCTCTTAAAGATCAGAAATTATTCCTTGACACTTTATTACGTTGGAAAAACCAAGTCTGTACCTCTAAAAATGGCCAGACAGTGCATTTGTTATTTAGATTTGTTTAAACAATTAATAGTTTTCATCAAATGAATGAATCTGATAATTTTGTGACATTGTAGTATAATTTTTGGCCGATTTCATAGAAAAAAACTAGATTCATTTCAACATAACTACCTTCTGTTGATAATTGTTTTTAAATTTTGTTTATAAACTAATAATTTATTCCTGATATTTCATGAATTTTGTTGCAAAACGGTTTTTGTTTGCAAATTGTGCAAGTTTCGTGCAAATCAATCCACGAATCACTGCCAATTTCAATGAATCCATTTTCACTTATTTGTTTATAACAAATCAATAAATTTGTCAACAATTTCTGAACTATCAGAAAACTTTGCAGGATAATTTTTCCAATTAATTCTATGTATTTTGGATTGATTCCAATTTTTTTTTCAAAAACTCTTTAAAATAATTTTTTTTGCTATTTTTGTTATTAAATAAAAAATATAAAAATTCTTTTGAAATCGCCCTTGACTGGTCTATGAAACATTTTATTACCTTTTATTTAGAAGAAAAAATAATTGAAATTGGATTAAAATTTTGGCACGTGGACTGATTTGTCCAGAGACACCTTTTTTTAATCCAGGGGGAATTGTTGAAAAATGGGGTGGCATGCAGATGAAATTGGGTTGGGGGGGGGGGGGGCATCAACTCAAAGTTGCGGATGCAGGTCAATCAGAAATGAAGAGGTGTGTCAAATCACAATATAGCGATGAGGGGGTCGAGTGGGGTAGTTGTCGAACTGAAATTCCAGCTCTATTCTAAATCCAGGTGGCGCTGTTGAAAAGGGGAAGGGAATCAAATGGAATAGAGACAGGGGGACACCCACCCTAAATCAGGTATTCAGGCCAAATTACAAGTCGAGCAGATAAGAAGAGGTCTATCAAATTAAAATATAGCCCTGAGGGGTAAGACTGGGGACGGGGAGGGGGGTGGCACAAAATTGAAACTTTAATCTCTAAGACTTTTTATTAGATACCCATACTGTTGGGTTTTTCTTACAGTATGAAAATCCAACGTCTCAACCTCTATCCTAATTTTTTCTAGAGAGGGGAAGTAGGAGAGGATAGTTCAAGTCAGGGAGGGGAAAAAGAAGTGAAGGAAAGGGAGAGCATAAGAGAGTTCAAGTCAGGGAGGGGAAAGAGAAGTGAAAGGAATGGAAAGTATGAGAGGGACGCTGAGGCTGGGCATGAGGAAGGGAGGGGTATGAGTGTTGGAGGGGTTGAAGTGGTTGGGAAGTGAAACAGGAGAGGGGGCTGGTAGAGGGAGTGAGAAAAGCATTTGAATGAAAGTAAAGAGTAAAAGAGGGGACTGGAAGGGTGAAAGTGAGCGTGGGATAAGTGTGACGTGGAGTATAGGATATGGAGGGCAGTGGGGAAGAGAAGTCGAAATTAAATTTGAACTCTTTGAAGACCCATATTTTTTACTCTTTATAACAGTATGAAAATCCAGGAAGAGGCTGGTACAAAGGAGAGAGGGAGTAAGAGCGGGAAGTGGAAGTGAGAAAGGGCAAAAAAAAGGAAGGGAGGAAAATTGGGTTGTAGAGGATGAGCAGGAAATAGGGAAGGGAGGGGAAAAGGATTAAGAAGGATGGAAGTGTTTGAGAGATGTAATGGAATAGGGGAGGGGTAGTAGGGGGAGCGACAGAAGCATCGCAGAAGAAGTATGGATGAGGCAGGGGAATCGTAGGTTGGAAATAGGTATGAGGAGGGTAAGTCTGGAACTGGAGTAAGGATCTATAGGGAAGAATGAAGGGTGGTCCAAATAAAATTTGAACTCCTCCAAGACCTTTTCATAGATTCTCATACTGTTGGCTTTTTCTAACAGTGTGCGAATGCACTTAAAGATGTACAAAGGACCTAAGTTTTCCTCGAGAGAGGAAGTAGGAGCGAAGAGTAAAAGCAAAGCAGGGATTAAAGAGAAGCAGAAAGGATGAATTGCATAAAAGGGGAAATGAGGTGGAAAATGTGTATGGAAGGAGAATGGTAGTAGAGGGTATGGGAGTGGTTGTCTGATAAGACTGAAGAAGAAGGAAGGGGTAGTAGGGGGATTGAAAGGAGTGTTGGATGGGAAGTGTGTGTAAGGGAGAAGCGTGGAAGGGTGTGAGTGTTGGGATAGGTAGGTCAATGAGGGGTGGAGTAAGGGGTGTGGAGAGAAGTATGGAGAGTGTGTCCAAATGAAATAGAAAATAAATGAAATGAAAGCGGTGTTGAGGTAGGACGTGTGGATCGGAGGGGAATGGGAGTAGAGGGGATGGAAGCCGTTGTGTGGTGAAACAGGAGAAGGGAAGGACAGTAGGAGGAGTGAGAGGAGTGTTACAGGGAAAGTATTGGAAAGGAAAGAGCGTGGCAGGGTTTAAGTGGGGGATTGGTGGGTTAGTGAGGGGTGTGGAGGGAAGTAGGAAAGAAGTGTCCAAATAAAATTTAAACTCTTTCAAGACCTTTCCATAGACACTCATATTGTCGGTTTCTTTCAACAGTAAGAATATTCACGGAGGGTGGATGGTACGAAGGAGGGGAAGGTCATCAATTTGAATTTGACAAAATATTTTGTATCAATATTTTTTTTTATTATTCATATTTTTTATTCATTATTATATATTTTAATTTATCACTTATATTTATTTTTTATTATTAAGTGTTAATTATTTGTTAATAATAATTATAATTCTTTCTGTTACACATAAAATTAGGTATATAATGACCTGAAAATAATATTAATAATGACGTACCTTTCAGCTCTTGCTTTCAAGTATTTAAGGAGCTCTTTCTCGAATGAGGCTGATGTTAATTTAATAAAGCGTAAGAATCTATAATCATGCTCACGCCTTCCCATGCTAACGAATGAAATGAAGTAGGTATTCGAGCATTAAAAAAAATTTTAATGAGACACCTCTCAGGTAATTATATCTTTGTGGTTAATGAGATTGCGCCGTTTGATACATTAGAGAAAGTGGTACCTATACAAGCTCAACCTAGTCCTCAAACCTTATTTACCTCAGCACACTCATGTATCTCAAGGAGTGCTTGCGGGAAACTTGCGGCACGTTCACGTACCACCGAACAAGCATATGTTCCATCTCAAGCAGGAAATTGCGATAATTTTATTCAAAATCGAATAGCATTCATAATTATACGCATTCACTTTTTTATTTCTGCCATTTCAAGTAATATGAAACATGAAGTAATATGACACACGAAGTAATATGACACATGAAGTATTATGACACATGAAGTAATATGACACATAAAGTATCATGACACATGAGGTAATATGACACATGAATTATTATGACACATGAGGTGATATCGCACATTCCGTAACGGTGTACATGAGGTAATGTGGCAAATGAAAATGTTGTATCAGTTACTTTCGTTATCAATAATTCTGATTTCACTCATCAGCTGAAAAAAGAGCTAGCCCTGAAAAAGGGGCGTGTCTAGGAGATACAATGAGGAAAAAAGGCGTTAATAAAAAAGTGGGCGTGACCAATGGGCGTGTTCTGATACGATTGGCGTGACTCTAACAAATAGTGTAGTAGTATATACTGATATTTCAAAGAAAGTGTATCTGCTCAAGGAAAATATAAGGAGAAATGATGCTAGATGGGCGTTAATATGTCTAGTGTGAATGTGCCTGGTGAACGAAAATTTTCAGGAAAATACAATCTGGAAGAGGAATGTGGCTAAATGACATTTAAGCCAAAAGGGCGTAGTTAAAGGGCGTGGCTAAGAAGCATGGCTAAGGGGCGTGGCTGAGAGGCGTGACTTAGGGGCGTGCCTAAGGGGCGTGACTAAGCGATACAATAAACATACAAGGCGTGATTAAAAAAGCGGGGGTGACCAATGGGAGTATTCTGATACGATGAACGTGACTCCAACGAATAGCAGAGTAGTATATACTAATATTTTAAAGGAAGTGTATCTACTCGAAAAAAATATATTAGGAAAAATAATATGAGATAAGCATTACATGTCCAAAGTGAATGCACCCGGTAAATAAAAATGTCCACGAAAGTATGATCCTAATGAGGAATGTGGCTGAATGACATTCAAGCTAAAAGGGCGTGGCTGAGGGGCGTGTCCTGGGACAATTGCGAGGTTGGGATATAAATGCGTGTCCTAGAGAAGTTTACCTGCTAAAGAATGATAAGAAAAATATCAGCATAGTCAGTTATGTGGCTCAAAGAAAACTCCAATATAAAAGGGTGCGCATAATTTGTGTGTCCAAGCTGTAGGGTCGATGAGCGTTGCCAAAGGGTGTGTTCTGATATGGTGGGCGTAACCGGAGCGATCACAGAAAGTGTATCTGTTCAAGAAAAATATTGAGGAAAACAATCTGAGCAGGGATGTTGATAAAGGTTATGTAAAAGCCAAAGGGCGTGTCTAAGGGGTGTGTCCTGAAATAATGGGCGAGGCTGAGATAAATAGGCGTATTCTAGAGGAGTGTACCTGTTGAAGAAAAATATGAAGGAAAATATGATTTCAGTCAGAACGATGGATGAAGAATACGTAATCTGAAAGGACGTAACTTTTGGTCGTATCCTGAGATAATGGGCGTGACCGGAGTAAATAGACGAGACCAAAGAAACGATCCCTGGTCAAAGAAAAATGTTGATCGGAAAAATCTTAGCCGATGTGTGAACAAAGGGCTTGCTAATTGAAAAGGGCGTGTCAAGGGGGCGTGTCAAGAGGGCGCGTCTTGAGACGTTGGGCGTGGCTCACCATCCAACTCTCAATTTTCCGACCAAAAAAAATGTTTGAAGGCCCCTTTTAGGTTACGCTACTGCTATTTTTACATCCTTTTTCTTTTGTTCTATTATTCCTCACCGAAAAATCGATAGTGCACTCACTCACTCGTACCTCTTTTTCCGGGCTTTTTTCTCTTACCACATTATCTTTACGCCCGCGACTCCAGCGGAATTCTAATGAAGCGATGTGATTCATCCACCGGCTGCAATTGCCAGGTAGGCGAAGTACTCGATTCTCGATTCCTCCTACACAGTCTTGAGTGACTCCGGAAATGGAAAAGGACCACGAGACCACAACGTGTTCTGCTTGGAAATACGTATCCGAACTCCAGAATCATTTCCTCTCTTTTTTCAAGCAAGTCCTTTGATCTGTTGTTACCTGTAGAGAAAATAATTATTTTCTTTGAGCTCTCAAGAAAACGAACCTGTGATCAATTTTCGAAGGCGAGGTCAATTAGAACTTTAAAAAAGATTTCCATTTCAATTCTTTCATTTGTGTCGATTGTTTTTTTCTCAATTGTTGCAACAATTAAAGTCTGCCAAAAAATACAATCGATATGAATTTTGAAAAAGTGGAAGAGGAACTATGAGTAACAAATTCACTTAATCCCCCCCCCCCCCACCTACCTAGATAGGTTTTGTGAAAAATAAAAATTTGAATTGGAACAAAGACTTTTTTTGTGGAGCCAAAATTTTGTAAAAGAATTTTGATTCTCATTTTGGAGAAGTGAATTTAAAAAAATTCCTGTTCCAAGTTAGAAATCGTCACAATTTAAAATTTTCCTGTTTCAAATTTTTGAAAATAAAGTTACTATAATTCTGAATCATAATAGTGAATTCAGTAAATAGATGTAATTCTGACTTGAGACAGGGAATTTTTGAAAATTAATTTAATTGATGCTTGATATTGATAATTTTCTGACAGAATTTTAATTCTCAGTTTTGGTGAGAAATGAATGAATTGAATATAGAAATTCTCGTTTACAATTACAATTTTGATTTTGGAACACCAAATTTCGTAAAGAGTTATAATTTTCTCTTGAAACAAGTCATAATTCGTCTGGTTTTGAGAATTTCTTGTTCTAAATCAGGATTTGTTTAAGAAAAAGAAATTTCATGATCAAAAATTTTCTAGAATTTTCTATCTCAGTCTTCCAGATTTAATAATTTAATAATAATAAATAATTAACTATTATTAATCGAGCATTAATAATCAAGTCGCAATAATCAATTTCCCATAAACTACCATCAATAATGAATTGCTATTAATCCGCTGCTGATAATCGAGTATCAACACTTAACTATCAATGATCAGGTAATAATAATCAATTATCAATAATTAACTACCGAAAATCAAATTTTAATAATAAGTTCTCAATAATTAAGTATCAGTAATCAAGCATCAATAATTAAGTATCAATCATCAAATATCAATAATCACGCATGAATAAGCAGATACTAACAATTAAGTATTAATAATCAAGTATAAACAATCAACTAAGAGTAACGAACCATTAGTAATCGAGTATTAATAATTGAGTTTCAATAAACAACCAACAATAATGAATTAGTAATAATCGACTGCTGATAATCGAGCATCAATAATAATCAACAGTGGAATCAATAATCAGGTAATAATAGTCAGCTAATAATAATCAAATTTTGTTAATCCGTTATTAATAATCAAACACCAATAATCAACTATCAATAATCAATTATCAATATTCAAATATCAAGAATCAACTATCAATACTAAACTACTAAAAATCAAGTATCAATAATCATTGATTAAGTATCAATGATCAAGGATCAATAAGCAGGTATCCTTCATTAATTATCAATAATCAAGAATCAATAATCAAGTATTGATTATCGAATATCAAAGAGCATGTTTTAATAATAAGGACTCAATAATAAAGTATCAATAATCGCGTGATAAAAATAAAATTTTAATAAACAACTATCAATAATAAACTATTAAGAATCCAGTATCAATAAAGAAGTATCAATAAGCAAGTATCAATAATGATGAGTTAATAATACAGTATCAGTAATTAAGTACCAATTAACAAGTGATAATAATGAAGTTTTAATAATTAAGTCTCAATAAGTATTTTTCAATAATGAGGAATCAATGATCAAGTATCAATAAGCATGTTCCAACGATAGAGAATCAATAATAAGGCATCAATAAGTATCAATAATAAGTATCAATAAGCAGGTATGAATAAATAAGCATCAATAATCAAGTATCAATAAGCATGTTTCAATAATGAGGAATAAGTAATAAAGTATCAGTGTAGAAGCATTAATAATCAAGTATCAAATAATCAACTATCATTAATAAATTATCAATAATCAAATTTCAATAATTCAGTATCAATAATCAAGAATCAATAATTAACTATCAATGATAAACGAATAATGATCAAGTATTGACAGGCAGGCGTCAATAATTATGAATCAATAATCAAGTATCAATTATCAACTATCGATAATGAACTAATAATAATCAAGTATTAATATACAAGTATCAATAATTATCAATAAATAGTGAAGTATCTGAAAAGAAGTGTCAACAAACAAGCATCAAAAACCGAATATAAATAACCACTTATCAATAAGCATGTTTTAGTAATGAAGAATCAGTCATGGAGAAGCAGTGAGGAAGCATCAATAATCAAGTATCAAATAATCAACAAACATGGATCAATTATTATTGATGAAATTCCAATAATTCGGTATCCATTATCAAGAATCAATAATCAATCATCAATAATAAAGTATCAGTGAGCTAGTATCAATGATCAATCATCAATAATCAAGTATCAAAAATCAAGTATCAATAAGCAGGTATCAGTAAACAAGCACCAATAATCGAATATCAATAATCAAGTATCAATAAGCAGACATTAATAATAATCAAGCATAAATAATCAAGTATTAAAAATCAAGTATCAATAGGCATTTATACATGATGAAGAATCAGTAATGAAGCAGTAGTGAGAAAGCATCAATGATCAAGTATCAATAAGCAGGTATCGATAAACATGCAACAATAATCGATTATCAATAATGAACTATCAATAATCAAGTATCAATAATCAGACATTAATAATGAAGCATCCATACTCAAGTTTTAATAATCAAGTATCAATAAGCATGTTTAATAATGAAGAATCAATAATAAAGTAGCAGTGTGGAAGCATCAATTATAAAGTATTAGTTAGGAAGCATCAACAATCAAGTATGAATAATCAACTATCAATAATAAGCTAATGGTAATCAAGTATCAATAACCAAGTATATATGATAAAGTATCAGTAATCAACTACCATTGATTAAGTATCAATAATTGCGTATAAATAATAATTAATCAATAATTAAGTATAAATAATCAATAATCAATAGTTAAGTATAAATAATCAAGTATCAATAGTTAAGTATAAATAATCAAGTATCAATAAGCATGCTCCAATAATAAAGAATAAGTAATGAAGTATCAATTAGCAAGTATCAAAAATGATGAATTAATAACACAGTATCAGTAATTAAGCACCAATTAACAAGTGATAATGATAAAGTTTTATTAATTAGGTCTCAATAAGCATTTTTTAATAATGAGGAATCAATAATCAAGTATCAATAAGCATGTTTCAATAATGAAGAATAAATAATAAAGTATCAGTGAAGAAGCATCAATAACCAAGTATCAAATAATCAACTATCATTAATCAATTATCAATAATCAAATTTCAATAACTGGGTATCAATAATCAAGTATCAATTATCAACTATCGATAATAAACTAATAATAATCAAGTATAAATATACAAGTATCAATAATGATCAATAAATAGTCAAGTATCTGAAAGGAAGTGTCAATAAACAAGCATCAAAAATCGAATATAAATAAGCATGTTTTAATAATGAAAAATCAATAATGAAGTAGCAATGAGGAAGCATCAATAATCAAATATCAAATAATCAATAATCATTGATCGATTATCAATAATCAAATTTCAATAATTCAGTACTAGTAATCAAGAATCAATGCTTAACTATCAATAATAAACGAATAATGATCAAGTATTGATAAGCAAGTACCCATAATGATGAATCAATATTAAGTATCTATAAGCAAGTGTCAATAATCAAGCATCAGTAATCAAGTATTAATAAGCTGGTATCAATAAACAAGCACCAATAATCGAATATCAATAATGAACTGTCAATAATCAAGTATGAATGAGCAGAAATTAATAATCAAGCACCAATAATCAAGTTTCAATAATCAAGTATCAATATTCATGTTTAATAATGAAGAATCAATAATAAAGTAGCAATGAGGAAGCATCAATAATCAAGTATCAATAATCAAATATTAATAATTCGGTAGTAATGATCAAGTATAAATAATCAACTATCAATGCTAAGCCAAGAGTAATCAATATCAGTATTAATAAGCAGCTAATCATAAGCGAGCATCAGTAATCGAATATCAATATCCAACTCAATGATAATAAATGTCAATCAAACATGTGTTAATAATGAAGAACCAATAATGAAATATCAATTAGGAAGCACTAATAATCAAGTATCAAAATAATCAACTATCATTATTCAAGTATCAATAATCAAATTTCAATAATTTGGTATCAATAATCAACTATCACTAATGATCAATAAACATGTTACAATAATAAAGAAACAATAATAAAGTATCAATAATCAAGCATCAATAATCAAGTATCTACAATCAAGTATCAGTAATCAACTATCATTGATTGAGTGAAAATGATCAAGTTTCAATAAGCATGTTTAAATAATGAAGAATCAATAATAAACTATAAATTGAGAAGCACTAACAATACAGTATCAAATAATCAACTATCACTGACCAGGTATCAATAATCAAATTTCAATAATTCGGTATCAAAAATTATCAATAAGCATTTTTAAATAATAATAAAGTATCAATGATTATTTTTCAATAAGCAGGGATCAATAATCATGCATCAATAATCAAGCATCAATAATCAAGTATTAGTAATCAAGTATTGATGAGCAGGTATCAATGAACAAGAATCAATAATCGAATGTCAATAATCAAGTATTAATAAGCAAGTATCAATAACCATCTATCTACGATCAAGTATCAGTAATCAACTATCATTGATTGAGTGAAAATAATCAAGTTTCAATAAGCATTTTTTAATAATGAAGAATTTATAATCAAGTAGTAATTAGCAAGTATCAATAATCAAGTAATAATGATAATCAACTGTCATTGATGAAGTATCGATAATCAAATTTTGATAATCAATTATCATTATGCAACTATCAATAATGATGAATTAATAATAAAGTATCAGGAAGCAAGTATCAATAAGCAACTGTCAACAATGATGAATCAATAATGAAGCATCAATGAGCATGTTTAATGATGAAGAATCAATGATAAAGTATCAATTAGAAAGCACCAATAATGAAGTATTAATAACCAAGTAATAATAATAACATTTCAATAATCAACCATCAATAATAAATTATTAATAATCAAGTATCAATAATCAAGCATCAATAGGCGTGTTTTCACATTAAAGAATCAACAATCAAGTATCAATAAGCATGTTTTAATAATGAGGAATAAATAACAAAGTATCAATTAGCAAGTAACAATAATCAACTATCAATAAGCAAGCATCAATAACCAAGTGTCTACAATCAAGTATCACTAATCAACTATGATTGATTAAGTGAAAATGATCAAGTATCAGTAAGCATGTTTCAATAATGAAGAATCAGTAATCAAGTATTAAATAGCAAGTATCATTAATCAAGTATCAATGATAATCAACTATTATTGATGATGTGTCAAAAATCAAATTTTGATAATCATGTATGAATAACAATCAAGTATTAATAAGCAAGTGTCAATAATGATGAATCAATAATAAAGTATCAGTAAGCAAGTATCAATAATCATGTATCAATAATCAAGTAATAATAATCAAGTAATAATAATCAAGTATCAATAAACAAGCATCAATAATCGAATATCAATAAGCATGTATCAACAAGCATGTATAAATGATGAAGAATCAATAATAAGCTATAAATTGAGAAGCACTAACAATAAAGTATCAAATAATCAACAATCATTGAACAAGTATCAATGATCAAAGTTCATTAATTTGGTATCAATAATCAATTATTCATAATCAAGTATCAATAAGCAGGTATCAATGAACAAGAATCAATAATCTAATACCAATAATCAAGTATTAATAAGCAAGTATCAATAACAATGTATCTATGATAATGAAGTATCATTGATGAAGTATCAATAATCAAATTTTGGCAATCAGGTATCAATAATCGAGTATCAATGAGCAAGTATCAATAATGATGAATTAATCATAAAGTATCAGTAATTCAGTACCAATTAACAAGTGATAATAATAAAGTTTTAATAACTAAGTCTCAATAAGCATTTTTAATAATGAGGAATCTATGATCAAGTATCAATAAGCATGTTCTAACGATAAAGAATCAATAATAAGGCATCAATAAGTAAGTATCAATCATCAAGTATCAATAAGTATGTTTCAATATTGAAGAATAAATAATAAAGTATCAGTGAGGAAGCATCAATAATCAAGTATCAAATAATCATCCATCATTAATCAATTATCACTAATCAACTTTTAATAATTCAGTATCAATAATCAAGAATCAATAATTACCTATCAATGATAAACGAATAATGATCAAGTATTGACAAGCAAGCGTCAATAATCATGAATCAATAACAAAGTATCAGTGAACAAGTACCAATAATAAAGCATCAATTATCAAGTATCAAATAATCAAGTATCAATAAGCAGGTATCAGTAAACAAGCACCAATAATCGAATATCAATAATCAAGTATCAATGAGCAGACATTAATAATCAAGCATCAATAATCAAGTTTTAATAACCAAGTATCAATAATCAAGTATCAATAATAATGAATCAATAATAAAGTATCAGTAAGTAAGTAACAATAATAAAGCATCAATAATCAAGTATTAAAAATCAAGTATCAATAGGCATTGTTTCAAAATGAAGAATCAGTAATGAGGTAGTAATGAGGAAGCATCAATTATCAAGTGTCAATAAGCAGGTAATCATAAACCAGGATCAATAATCGACTTTCAATAACCAAGTATCAATAAGCATGTTTCAATAATGAGAACCAATGATGAATTATCAATTAGGAAGCACTAAAAATCAAGTATCAAAATAATCAAATTTAAATAATTTGGTATCAATAATCAACTATCACTAATGATCATTAAGCATGTTTCAATAATAAAGAAACAATAATAAAGCATCAATAATCAAGCATCAATAATCAAGTATAAATAATCAGGAACCAACAAGCAGGTATGAATAAACAAGCATCAATAATCGAATATCAATCATCAAGTATCAATAAGCAAGTATCAATAATCAACTATCTACAATCAAGTATCAGTAATCATCTATCAGTGATTAAGTCAAAATAATCAAGTATCAATGACAATCAACTATCATTGATGATGTGTCAATAATCAAGTAATAATAATAAAATTTCAATAATTAACTATCAATAATGAACAATTAATTATCAAGTATCAATAATCAATTATCAGTAAGCATGTTAAATGATGAAGAATCAATAATTAAGTATCAATTAGGAAGTACCAATAATAAAGTATCAATAATCGCAGAATGACGATACAATTTTAATAATCAACCATCAAGAATAAACTGTCAATAATCAAGTATCAATAAGCAAGTATTAATAACTAAGTATCTATAATCAAGTGACAATAAGCAGGTAATCATAAAAAAGGATCAATAATCCAATATCAATTACCAAGTATCAATAAGCATGTTTTAATAATGAAGAACCTGTAATGAACTATCAATTGGGAAGCACAAAAAATCAAGTATCAAAATAATGAAATATCATTGATCAAGTATCAATAATCAAATTTCAATAATTTGGTATCAATAATCAACTATCACTAATGGTCATTAAGCATGTTTAAATAATAAACAAATAATAATAAAGTATCAATAATCAAAAATCAATAATAAAGTATCAATAATCAAGAATCAACAAGCAGGTATCAATAAACAAGCATCAATAATCGAATATTCATAATGAAGAATCAATAAGCAAGTATCAATAACCAAGTATATACAATCAAGTATCAGTAATCAACTATCATTGATTATTATTATTATTATACCATTAAGTCATTTCCCTTTCGGGGTAGGCGTGACTTGCTCGGTTGGAAAGTAGTGGGATAGGTATATAGGTGTGAGGTAGGTCGTTATATGGTATAGGGTAGATAGGTATATAGGTATATGTGTTATGGTATAGATATTTTAGATTGATCTGGAGTTTTCGTGTTATTTATTCAAATAACACGTTCACTCCGCAACACTGTTCCGACCCAGGTTGTTGATCAATCTCTCTAGCGATCACCCCAAGTGAGGAGCCTCACAGAATTGTTATGTATGGTTCCCCACTTGGGCCCATTAGTATCCAAGGTCTTTGTTTCCGGCATCATTCACTCTATTGTCACTCTGCTTATAAACTATTTGTCGCCACATATTTCTGTCCTGGCATACTACTCTAGCTTCATTTACGTCCATGCATTTCTTCATGCAAGCTCTTCTGTTCCTATGACTTCTTATGTCTCTTCGGATCAATGTCTCATTTACAGATTCTAACCATTCTTTCGGCGGTCTACCTCTGGGCATTCTGCCATTTACTTTACCTTTATATACTTGCTTCGTCAGTCGTTTATTTTTCATTCTTTCAAGATGTCCGAAACATCTTAACTGATTTCTTTCCCATATGTCAACTAGCGTGTCTCCTGTACCACATTCTTTGAGGATTATCTCGTTTCGTACTTTGTCCATCAGTGTTTTTCCGCATATTATGCGCAGAGGTTTCATGCCGATCGCGTTGATTTTTCTCCTGTCCTTTTCTTGACAGGTCCATGCCTCGCTACCGTATAGTACAGTTGGTACGAATATGGAATTATGTATGGCCATTTTAGCTTTTTTTGATATGTTTTTATTCGTGAGGATGGATCCTGCTCTACCGATAACCTGCTTACCCTTATTTATGCGCCTATCTAATTCCCCATCTATTTTTCCGTCGCTAGTGAATAGACTACCTAGATATACGTACTTGTCAACTTGTTCTAATCTCACATCATTTAGGACAATGTTGCATATTGTTTTCTCACTTTTTCCCTCAAAAACCATGACTTTCGTTTTATTCACGTTAATTTTGAGGTCCATGTTCTTCATGCTTGTGTTAAGTTTATTCAACATTCTTTGCAAGTCTTCGACTGATTCTGCCATAACAATCTTGTCATCTGCGAAAGCCAACCCACGTACTTTGACGGTTTCGAGATCTATACCTTTTTCGTTGAAGAGGGCAGTTCTTAGACACTTATCCATGAATATGATAAATAGCCACGAGGACATAACGCATCCTTGTTTCACGCCTTGCATAATATCGAACCAGTCACTCAGTTTCCCATTTACCCTTACACTTGCTTTACTACCCGTATATATTGTCTTTATTGCTTGTAGGAGCCCTCCATTCACTCCATACTCTTTAAGGACTTCCCAAAGTTTACTTCTATTTACCGTGTCGAAAGCTTTTTCTAGGTCAATAAATGCACAGAAAACTTTCTTTCCTACTCTCAAGCTTTTTTCTGTGATCTGTCTTAGGCTAAATATCTGATCTGTACATGATCTTCCTGGCATAAATCCACTTTGGACTTCCCATATCTTCTCTTCTGTAATTTCCATTACCCTACGAATAAGTATTTTTGAGTATATTTTACTTACGGTACTTAGTAGGCTGATACCTCTGTAATTACTGCAGTTGCTTTTATCTCCCTTTTTATATATTGGTACAATAATCGCCTTTCTCCAATCGTCTGGGACTTCTCCTGTCTCGAAACATAAATTTATCAATTCGCACAACCTGTGAGGTATGTACTCGCCACCGTATTTAAGCATTTCAGCGCTAATACTGTCTAAACCAGCAGCCTTACCGTTTTTCAAGTTCTTAATTATATCTCTGACCTCAGTGACACTGACTTTTTCAATTGGGTTTTCTAATGCATTATGTTCAATGTCGTAGTTTTGTTGCCCTATATCTTCACCTCCTAATAGTTCTTTAAAAGAATCTTTTAAAGCGTCTACTATCCCGTCTATTATCAATAAGCATGTTTTAATACTGAAGAATCAATAATCAAGTATCAATGATAATCAACTATCAATAATAAACTATTAATAATCAAGTATCAGTAATGAAGTATTAATGACCAAGTATCAATATGCATGTTTTAATAATGATGAATCTATAATTAAGTATCAATTAAGAAGAAATAATAATCAAGTATCAATAATCAATCATCAATAAGCATGTTAAATGATGAAGAGTAAATAATTAAGTATCAATTAGGAAGCACCAATAATGAAGAATCAATAATCACATAATAATATTAAAATGTCAATGATCAACTATTAATAATAAACTATCAATAATCAAGTATCAAGAAGCAAGTATCAATAACCAAGTATCTATAATCAAGTATCAGTAATCAAGTATTGATAATCAAGTATCAATAAGCATGTTTTAATAATGAAAAATCAATAATTGAGTATTAATTAGGAAGCACCAATAATGAAGTATCAATAATCGTGTAATAACCAGAAAATTTTAATAATCAACCATCAATAATAAACTATTAATAATGAAGTATCAATAAGCATGTTTAATGATTACGAATCCATAATCAAGTATCAGATAGGAAGCATCAATGACAAAGTATCAATAATCGCGTAATAACCATAAAATTTCAATAATCAACTATCAATAATAAACTATTAATAATAATCAATTATCAATAATTAAGTAGAGGTTATCAAGTATTAATAACTAAGTATCAATAAGCATGTTCTAATAATGAGGAAACAATGATAAATTATCAATTAGAAAGTAATAATAATCAAGTATTTATAAAAAATCATCAATAAGCATGTTCAATGATGAAGAATCAATAATTAAGTATCAATTAGGAAACACCAATGATGAAGTATCAATAATCACGTAATAATATTAAAATTTCAATGATCCACTATCAATAATAAACTATTAATAATCAAGTATCAATGAGCAATTATCAATATCCAAGTATCTATAATCAAGTATCAGTAATCAAGTATAAATAATCAGCTATCAATAATCAAGTATTAATAAGCATATCTTCACGATCAAGATACAATAATCAAGTATTTATTAATTAGCAAATGTCAATAATCAAATTTTGATAATCTGGTATCAATAACAATCAAGTATCAATAAGCAAGTATCAACAATGATGAATCAATAATAAAGTATCAGTAAGCAAGTATCAATAATCAAGTAATAATAATACAATCTTAATATTCAACTATCAATAATAAACTATCAATAATAATCAATTATCAATAACCAAGTAGCAGTAATCAAGTACTAATAATCAAGTATCATTTTATATACTTGATTATTGATAATTGCTTACTGATACTTTATTATTGATTCATCATTATTGATACTTGATTATTGATACTTGATTAATGATTCTTCATTATTGAAACATGCTTATTGATACTTGATTATTTTTACTTAATCAATGATAGTTAATTACTGATACCTGTTTGTAGATACTTGGTTATTGATACTTGCTTATTGATACTTGATTATTGATACCAAATTATTGAAATTTGATTATTGATACTTGATCAATGATAGTTGATTATTTTGATACTTGATTTTTAGTGCTTCCTAATTGATAGTTCATTATTGGTTCTTCATCATTAAAACATGCTTATTGATACTTGGTTATTGATATTCGATTATTGATCCTTGTTTATGATTACCTGCTTATTGACACTTGATTATAGATACTTGATTATTTATACTTAACTATGGATTATTGATTATTTATACTTAATTATTGATTAATCATTATTTATCCTAAATTACTGATACTTAATCAACGATAGTTGATTAGTGATACTTTATTGTAGATACTTGATTACTATTAGCTTATTATTGATAGTTGATTATTTATACTTAATTATTGTTACGAATTATTGAAATTTGATTATTGATACTTGATTGTTGATGCTTCCTTACTGATACTTTATTATTGATGCTTCCTCATTGCTACTTTATTATTGATTCTTCATTATGAAACATGCTTATTGATACTTGATTATTAAAACTTGACTATTGATGCTTCATTATTAATGTCTGATTATTGATACTTGATTATTGATAGTTCATTATTGATACTTGGTCATTGATGCTTCGTCATTACTACTTCATTACTTATTCTTCATTATGAAAAAATGCCTATGGATACTTGATATTTAATACTTGATTATTGATGCTTGATTATCAATGTCGGCTTATTAATACTTGATTATTGATATTCGATTATTGTTGCTTGTTTACTGATACCTGCTTATTGATACTTGATTTTTGACACTCGATTATTGATGATTGATCATTGATACTAGCTCACTGATACTTCATTATTGATTCATCACTATTGATAATTGCTCATTATTACTTGATTGTTCGTTTATTATTGATGGTTGATTATTGATTCTTGATAATGGATACCGAATTATTGGAATTTGATCATTGATAATTGGTCCATGTTTGTTGATTATTTGATACTTGATTATTGATGCTTTATTATTGGTACTTGTTTACTGATACTTTATTATTGATTAATAATTATTGACGCTTGCTTATCAATACTAGATCATTATTCGTTTATCATTAATAGTTAATTATTGATTCTTGATTATTTATACTGAATTATTAAAATTTGATTATTGATAATTGATTAATGATAGTTGATTACTTGATACTTCATTATTAATGCTTCTAACTGATACTTTATTATTTATTCTTCATCATTGAAACATGCTTATTGATACTTGATTATTGATGCTTACTTCATTAATCAGCTATCAATAATCAAGTATTGATAAACATGTTTTCACAATGAAGAATCAATAATCAAGTATTTATTCAATTAGCAAGTGTCAATAATCGAATTTTGATAATCAGGTATCAATAATGAACAGGTATCAATAATGATGAATCAATAATAAAGTATCAGTGAGCAAGTATCAATAATCAAGTAGTAATATTACACACATACCAATAAGCAAGTCTCAATATTCAAGTTTCAATAATCAGGTATCAATACTGAAGTATCGATATTAAGTATAAAGTATCAATATCAAATATAAATAACAAGTATCAACCATGCGATATGATTTTTATGCATTTTCCTACTATTTCCTTTTATAATTAAATACACCAACCTATGTGAAAATTATAAGCAATTCCATGGGTGTCAACATAAGGTGAAAATATTTTCTACATTTTCCTCTACGTGAATTTTTGCATAAAATGAAGGAGGTAATTTCTGATAATTTTGTTGGTATGTTGTTCCTCGTAAGCAGGGAGTGTTTACGAATAAATTAACGTCACCACATATATGTAAGTACACATGTATGGTTGCTCGCGTTGCTTCAACGCTTGCCTGCAGCCTCGCTGATTGCGAGTGACTTAATGAAGACTGGCGGAACGTATTCTAATTTGCATTCGTCACATGACGACAGACTCTCCGTAGTTGTGAGAAATATTATAATTTTTCAAAACTCGTCTGCCTGAATAATGTAGGTAAAAAAAAAAAAAAAATTATTTGAATCGAAATGGAAACTACCCTAGAGGAAATAATTTTTACAAAAAAGTACAACGTTTCTACAACAGTATTTTTTGTTTGGTGATTCAAAATGATATATACAGATTATAACAATTTCACAAATAGGAAGAAGAAATAATAAAAACAAAAACAAAATTTTATATATTTCTAAAATTGCTATATTTAGTGCATTCTTCTTGCAAAGAATTTTTTAATAAAAAGATTTCTTTTAAGAAATTGAGTTAAAATAATTTAGAATTAATTTGTTTAGTGTTTCTATTAAATAATTTTAAATTAAGATCGAACAGAAATTCATTCTATCATGAACAATTCCTTCAAAATGAGCATGAAAAAAATTCGAAATCAAAAAGTAGACTTCTAAACTACCTTAATTTTCGGTTTCTTTAGAGACAAAATTAGAACATGTACCTTTTCGTGAAAAATGTACAAAACTTAACAAAAAATACATTTAAATACAAAAAGCTAATTTTCTTGTTGTATTTTCTTGTAGGGAAGTGAAAAAATTAACAATAAAGTACAAGTTTCTACAAATTCTACAAAATCTACAAGGTATTACAAAAATATACAGAATTTTACATTTTTTTATTCTGGTGTTTGATTTCATAAAAGCACATTCAATTTTATCTAAATTATTGTAGAATATTATAAATCTTCACACAAAAAAACCCTATCCAAATATTATTTTAATATGAAATATTCCATTCTTAATCCATTTAATTTGGAATTATTTAATTAAGGAAGACATTTTTTTAATTTTTAGCAATATTTTACTTTTCTTTTTAAATTGTAAATTATGAATCAGATATTGAAAACGAAACAATTTCAAACTAAATTTTTTTTCAACAATTTTCTAATATGTAAGTGAAATTATCGAATTTTGATTTATGAATGACAATTACACAATTACCAATTTGGAAAAATTTGACTTAGTTTAAGAAATATTTGAAAGTTTTGAGAAGATCCAAATTCAATTCCAAACTAGAAAAGATTTTGAAACATAAAAAACTAAATTTATAGTTTTGAAGATTTTGAAATAATATTTTGAAGCTTCTCAATGATCATTGAAGGTTTTGAGAAAATTAGAAAAAATTTTCCACTTTGCTGGAAAAATTTAAAATAATTTTTTATTTTGAGAAATTAATTTTGAAGAGAATATTTAAAAAAAGTTAAAAATTTTCTTAAATAATAAATAACAATTGAGCAATTATTTTGGGAAAGAATTGAAAAAGTTTACAATATATTCAGAAGTTTCGAAAAGATTCCTAGAAAAACTATCAATAATTTGTGATTTAAAGTAATTTGAAAAAAATATTTAATAAGATGTAAAAAATTTGCAGAAAAGAATCTGGATGATTTTAGGGTAATTTTTTACTTTTGCAGGAGTTTTAAAAAATGGTTGGAACAATTCGAATTCCAAGAAAATGAAATTATTATCAGATTCCTGGAAAATTTGTTAATATTTTTTTAAAACAAATTTTTAAGAGAATATTTGGAAAGATTTTTAAAAAGTTGTCATGTATAAATTAATGTTTCTAGCTTAAAATTGCTTAAAATGATTCAATTTTGAAAATTTGTAAATTTTTTGTTTCATTTTTCAATTCATAATTTTGAAAATAATAGTGTGGATCTATTTATATTGAAAATATTCTAAATTTACAATTGTACAAAATTTAAAAACTGAAATTTTGTAGTCTAGTGGCTTCTAATTTGAAAATTTTTAAAAGCTTTCAAATTATAAAGAATTTCAAGAAATTTTTAAGGTCTTTTGAAATATTCTTATGTGTGAATTTATTAAATTGTCAAGGGATTTCAAAGATTTCAAGAGATCACGTGATATTTTGAAATATTTCATGAATTCATGGAATTTTGAAAATTTCAAGCAATTTCAAAAATTTCAAACGATTCAACAGAATCTCAAAGAATTTTAAGCGAATTTTAAAAATTTCAAATTCCACAGTTCTTGAAGGATTTGAAGAGATTATGTACGATAGCCACGGAATTCAAAGTATTTCAAGAAATTTTTACATGATTTAAAAAATTTCAGGGGATAAGAAGATTTCAAAAAAAAAATCACAGGATTTTGAGAATGCAATGAAAAAAAGAAGTGTTGCGTGAACACTTTTGCACACTCTTCTTAGAATTTTGAAATTATAAAAAGAAAATTTTGTAACAAACCTACCTTTGATATTTTTTGCAATATTTGAAAACAAAATTAAAACTTTACCGAATCTGCCTAATTTGAAATAGATTCGATCGACATTATCAATAATCAAGTATCAGTATCACGTATAAATAAGCGAGTATGAATAAGCGGTTATCAAGCATCAGTAATCAACAATTAATTATCAAGTATTAGTACGAATTAGGCATCAACATTAAAGTATCAAGTATCCATAAGCAAGTATCAATGTCAAGTATCAGTAATGAAAAATAAATGATCAAATATTAATACTAATTAAGTAAGAATGATCGAATATCAATATAAAGTATCAATAATCAAGTATTAATATCAACTTTGAATAAGCAAGTACCAATGAATAAGTATCAACATCAAGTATCAA
>CAKNXH010082487.1:0-20769 GCA_932178445.1 Andricus quercusramuli
TTTTGAAGACAAAATTTTATCTTTAACATAATTGAAAGTTGATGCAAGAACATGAAAGATTCCTTGGTTCGAGGCGAATCGATTGACCTACAAAATTGAAACATTTAATGGGAGAGTAGTGAAGTTATAGTATTATATATATTCTTAAAATCAATTTTTATAGTGAAAATTTTCTCTTTGACACAATTCAAAGTTGATGTAAGAACATGAAAGTTTCCTTAGTTCGAGGCGAATCGATTGACCTACAATTTTTAAACATTCGGTCAAAAAGTGGGAAAGTTATAGTGATTTATATCTTGAAAATCGATTTTTATAGTGAAAATTTTCTCTATAACATAATTCGAAGTTGATGCAGGAATCTGAAAGATTCCTTGGTTCGAGACGAATCGATTGACCTGCAATATTAAAATATTTAATTGAACAGTTGACGCATGAATAGAAAAGAATTTTTGATCATAAATTTTCAAATAGAATCATTCTGACAATGTTTGTAAAGAAATCATAAAGCTGGGAAAGGAAAAGGTTGCGACAGAACTTTGCCCATTTCTTTTCTAGCTCGGAAAATTATAAATTGAAATAAAAAATTTGATTTCTCTGATTTGCCTTTGTATTTGAAAAATTTGGTGTGTTATTTAGTAATATTTTTTTTGTTTGTAAATTTCTGTTTTTAAATTCATCAAGATGAAGAGTTTGTTTTGTCTATAATCGAAAAAAATAACTTATGCTTCCTCTCAGAGGAAGCAAATAATAAGCATAATGAATAATAAATAAATAAAAAATAAAATAAATAAATAATAAGCATAATAATCTTGTATGGATGAAAATTGCTTAAATAAAAAAAGGAAGCAATGGAAGGAAGCAAAGGAGAAAATGGGAAGCAAAGTGATTTTGAAATAAGCACCATATAATTATAAATAAAAACAAATTGTTTGAAAATTTTCTGAAGAAATAGTTTCAAAGACTATCTAAAAAGTTTTCTCAGTTATTATGTGAATAGCTCAGTGATGTGAAATCGAAACAATACTTCTTAGAGAACAAAGTGACGATCTCGTAGAACTGCGGTTCCGGATTGCCATTTATCAATTTTCAACAAAGCATTTTGTTCACTTGTGTCGAGGATAAAAGCAAGTCGCGTACAAAAAATATACAAAAAGAAAAAGAGAATTCTCTCTGTAAAGGTGGCTTCAAAAAACAATAGTGTAATGATAAAGTAATTCAAAATAAAAGTGTGCAAAGTAAATATTATTTTAAAAACTTTAAAAAAATTATTGTAAATATTTTTTAAATTATATTGTAGTAGTTGATTGCGTAGAAAAAACCAAGTTTCTAACTTTAGAAATATCCGAAAAATGTATTTGTTAATTAATTTTGTTTGAAAAAATCACTAATTGTTATCGCCTAATAGCACAGATCCATTACTCAATAACAGTCTGTTAATACCTCTGAGAAACGAAATTTTTTCTCAAAAGGTGCATAAGATGATGAAAATTTGTTTAAACAATTGTTTTCAACAATAAGAATTATTAATTATCATATAGGCTCTCTTAAAGATCAGAAATTATTCCTTGACACTTTATTACGTTCGAAAAACCAAGTCTGTACCTCTAAAAATGGCCAGACAGTGCATTTGTTATTTAGATTTGTTTAAACAATTAATAGTTTTCATCAAATGAATGAATCTGATAATTTTGTGACATTGTAGTATAATTTTTGGCCGATTTCATAGAAAAAAACTAGATTCATTTCAACATAACTACCTTCTGTTGATAATTGTTTTTAAATTTGGTTTATAAACTAATAATTTATTCCTGATATTTCATGAATTTTGTTGCAAAACGGTTTTTGTTTGCAAATTGTGCAAGTTTCGTGCAAATCAATCCACGAATCACTGCCAATTTCAATGAATCCATTTTCACTTATTTGTTTATAACAAATCAATAAATTTGTCAACAATTTCTGAACTATCAGAAAACTTTGCAGGATAATTTTTCCAATTAATTCTATGTATTTTGGATTGATTCCAATTTTTTTTTCAAAAACTCTTTAAAATAATTTTTTTTGCTATTTTTGTTATTAAATAAAAAATATAAAAATTCTTTTGAAATCGCCCTTGACTGGTCTATGAAACATTTTATTACCTTTTATTTAGAAGAAAAAATAATTAAAATTGGATTAAAATTTTGGCACGTGGACTGATTTGTCCAGAGACACCTTTTTTTAATCCAGGGGGAATTGTTGAAAAATGGGGTGGCATGCAGATGAAATTGGGTTGGGGGGGGGGGGGCATCAACTCAAAGTTGCGGATGCAGGTCAATCAGAAATGAAGAGGTGTGTCAAATCACAATATAGCGATGAGGGGGTCGAGTGGGGTAGTTGTCGAACTGAAATTCCAGCTCTATTCTAAATCCAGGTGGCGCTGTTGAAAAGGGGAAGGGAATCAAATGGAATAGAGACAGGGGGACACCCACCCTAAATCAGGTATTCAGGCCAAATTACAAGTCGAGCAGATAAGAAGAGGTCTATCAAATTAAAATATAGCCCTGAGGGGTAAGACTGGGGAAGGGGAGGGGGGTGGCACAAAATTGAAACTTTAATCTCTAAGACTTTTTATTAGATACCCATACTGTTGGGTTTTTCTTACAGTATGAAAATCCAACGTCTCAACCTCTATCCTAATTTTTTCTAGAGAGGGGAAGTAGGAGAGGATAGTTCAAGTCAGGGAGGGGAAAAAGAAGTGAAGGAAAGGGAGAGCATAAGAGAGTTCAAGTCAGGGAGGGGAAAGAGAAGTGAAAGGAATGGAAAGTATGAGAGGGACGCTGAGGCTGGGCATGAGGAAGGGAGGGGTATGAGTGTTGGAGGGGTTGAAGTGGTTGGGAAGTGAAACAGGAGAGGGGGCTGGTAGAGGGAGTGAGAAAAGCATTTGAATGAAAGTAAAGAGTAAAAGAGGGGACTGGAAGGGTGAAAGTGAGCGTGGGATAAGTGTGACGTGGAGTATAGGATATGGAGGGCAGTGGGGAAGAGAAGTCGAAATTAAATTTGAACTCTTTGAAGACCCATATTTTTTACTCTTTATAACAGTATGAAAATCCAGGAAGAGGCTGGTACAAAGGAGAGAGGGAGTAAGAGCGGGAAGTGGAAGTGAGAAAGGGCAAAAAAAAGGAAGGGAGGAAAATTGGGTTGTAGAGGATGAGCAGGAAATAGGGAAGGGAGGGGAAAAGGATTAAGAAGGATGGAAGTGTTTGAGAGATGTAATGGAATAGGGGAGGGGTAGTAGGGGGAGCGACAGAAGCATCGCAGAAGAAGTATGGATGAGGCAGGGGAATCGTAGGTTGGAAATAGGTATGAGGAGGGTAAGTCTGGAACTGGAGTAAGGATCTATAGGGAAGAAGGAAGGGTGGTCCAAATAAAATTTGAACTCCTCCAAGACCTTTTCATAGATTCTCATACTTTTGGCTTTTTCTAACAGTGTGCGAATGCACTTAAAGATGTACAAAGGACCTAAGTTTTCCTCGAGAGAGGAAGTAGGAGCGAAGAGTAAAAGCAAAGCAGGGATTAAAGAGAAGCAGAAAGGATGAATTGCATAAAAGGGGAAATGAGGTGGAAAATGTGTATGGAAGGAGAATGGTAGTAGAGGGTATGGGAGTGGTTGTCTGATAAGACTGAAGAAGAAGGAAGGGGTAGTAGGGGGATTGAAAGGAGTGTTGGATGGGAAGTGTGTGTAAGGGAGAAGCGTGGAAGGGTGTGAGTGTTGGGATAGGTAGGTCAATGAGGGGTGGAGTAAGGGGTGTGGAGAGAAGTATGGAGAGTGTGTCCAAATGAAATAGAAAATAAATGAAATGAAAGCGGTGTTGAGGTAGGACGTGTGGATCGGAGGGGAATGGGAGTAGAGGGGATGGAAGCCGTTGTGTGGTGAAACAGGAGAAGGGAAGGACAGTAGGAGGAGTGAGAGGAGTGTTACAGGGAAAGTATTGGAAAGGAAAGAGCGTGGCAGGGTTTAAGTGGGGGATTGGTGGGTTAGTGAGGGGTGTGGAGGGAAGTAGGAAAGAAGTGTCCAAATAAAATTTAAACTCTTTCAAGACCTTTCCATAGACACTCATATTGTCGGTTTCTTTCAACAGTAAGAATATTCACGGAGGGTGGATGGTACGAAGGAGGGGAAGGTCATCAATTTGAATTTGACAAAATATTTTGTATCAATATTTTTTTTTATTATTCATATTTTTTATTCATTATTATATATTTTAATTTATCACTTATATTTATTTTTTATTATTAAGTGTTAATTATTTGTTAATAATAATTATAATTCTTTCTGTTACAGATAAAATTAGGTATATAATGACCTGAAAATAATATTAATAATGACGTACCTTTCAGCTCTTGCTTTCAAGTATTTAAGGAGCTCTTTCTCGAATGAGGCTGATGTTAATTTAATAAAGCGTAAGAATCTATAATCATGCTCACGCCTTCCCATGCTAACGAATGAAATGAAGTAGGTATTCGAGCATTAAAAAAAATTTTAATGAGACACCTCTCAGGTAATTATATCTTTGTGGTTAATGAGATTGCGCCGTTTGATACATTAGAGAAAGTGGTACCTATACAAGCTCAACCTAGTCCTCAAACCTTATTTACCTCAGCACACTCATGTATCTCAAGGAGTGCTTGCGGGAAACTTGCGGCACGTTCACGTACCACCGAACAAGCATATGTTCCATCTCAAGCAGGAAATTGCGATAATTTTATTCAAAATCGAATAGCATTCATAATTATACGCATTCACTTTTTTATTTCTGCCATTTCAAGTAATATGAAACATGAAGTAATATGACACACGAAGTAATATGACACATGAAGTAATATGACACATGAATTATTATGACACATGAGGTGATATCGCACATTCCGTAACGGTGTACATGAGGTAATGTGGCAAATGAAAATGTTGTATCAGTTACTTTCGTTATCAATAATTCTGATTTCACTCATCAGCTGAAAAAAGAGCTAGCCCTGAAAAAGGGGCGTGTCTAGGAGATACAATGAGGAAAAAAGGCGTTAATAAAAAAGTGGGCGTGACCAATGGGCGTGTTCTGATACGATTGGCGTGACTCTAACAAATAGTGTAGTAGTATATACTGATATTTCAAAGAAAGTGTATCTGCTCAAGGAAAATATAAGGAGAAATGATGCTAGATGGGCGTTAATATGTCTAGTGTGAATGTGCCTGGTGAACGAAAATTTTCAGGAAAATACAATCTGGAAGAGGAATGTGGCTAAATGACATTTAAGCCAAAAGGGCGTAGTTAAAGGGCGTGGCTAAGAAGCATGACTAAGGGGCGTGGCTGAGAGGCGTGACTTAGGGGCGTGCCTAAGGGGCGTGACTAAGCGATACAATAAACATACAAGGCGTGATTAAAAAAGCGGGGGTGACCAATGGGAGTATTCTGATACGATGAACGTGACTCCAACGAATAGCAGAGTAGTATATACTAATATTTTAAAGGAAGTGTATCT
This sequence comes from Andricus quercusramuli, assembly GCA_932178445.1. Taxonomy (NCBI): domain Eukaryota; kingdom Metazoa; phylum Arthropoda; class Insecta; order Hymenoptera; family Cynipidae; genus Andricus; species Andricus quercusramuli. The sequence goes on from CAKNXH010082487.1 coordinate 5,515, forward strand.
ACTCGAAAAAAATATATTAGGAAAAATAATATGAGATAAGCATTACATGTCCAAAGTGAATGCACCCGGTAAATAAAAATGTCCACGAAAGTATGATCCTAATGAGGAATGTGGCTGAATGACATTCAAGCTAAAAGGGCGTGGCTGAGGGGCGTGTCCTGGGACAATTGCGAGGTTGGGATATAAATGCGTGTCCTAGAGAAGTTTACCTGCTAAAGAATGATAAGAAAAATATCAGCATAGTCAGTTATGTGGCTCAAAGAAAACTCCAATATAAAAGGGTGCGCATAATTTGTGTGTCCAACCTGTAGGGTCGATGAGCGTTGCCAAAGGGTGTGTTCTGATATGGTGGGCGTAACCGGAGCGATCACAGAAAGTGTATCTGTTCAAGAAAAATATTGAGGAAAACAATCTGAGCAGGGATGTTGATAAAGGTTATGTAAAAGCCAAAGGGCGTGTCTAAGGGGTGTGTCCTGAAATAATGGGCGAGGCTGAGATAAATAGGCGTATTCTAGAGGAGTGTACCTGTTGAAGAAAAATATGAAGGAAAATATGATTTCAGTCAGAACGATGGATGAAGAATACGTAATCTGAAAGGACGTAACTTTTGGTCGTATCCTGAGATAATGGGCGTGACCGGAGTAAATAGACGAGACCAAAGAAACGATCCCTGGTCAAAGAAAAATGTTGATCGGAAAAATCTTAGCCGATGTGTGAACAAAGGGCTTGCTAATTGAAAAGGGCGTGTCAAGGGGGCGTGTCAAGAGGGCGCGTCTTGAGACGTTGGGCGTGGCTCACCATCCAACTCTCAATTTTCCGACCAAAAAAAATGTTTGAAGGCCCCTTTTAGGTTACGCTACTGCTATTTTTACATCCTTTTTCTTTTGTTCTATTATTCCTCACCGAAAAATCGATAGTGCACTCACTCACTCGTACCTCTTTTTCCGGGCTTTTTTCTCTTACCACATTATCTTTACGCCCGCGACTCCAGCGGAATTCTAATGAAGCGATGTGATTCATCCACCGGCTGCAATTGCCAGGTAGGCGAAGTACTCGATTCTCGATTCCTCCTACACAGTCTTGAGTGACTCCGGAAATGGAAAAGGACCACGAGACCACAACGTGTTCTGCTTGGAAATACGTATCCGAACTCCAGAATCATTTCCTCTCTTTTTTCAAGCAAGTCCTTTGATCTGTTGTTACCTGTAGAGAAAATAATTATTTTCTTTGAGCTCTCAAGAAAACGAACCTGTGATCAATTTTCGAAGGCGAGGTCAATTAGAACTTTAAAAAAGATTTCCATTTCAATTCTTTCATTTGTGTCGATTGTTTTTTTCTCAATTGTTGCAACAATTAAAGTCTGCCAAAAAATACAATCGATATGAATTTTGAAAAAGTGGAAGAGGAACTATGAGTAACAAATTCACTTAATCCCCCCCCCCCCCACCTACCTAGATAGGTTTTGTGAAAAATAAAAATTTGAATTGGAACAAAGACTTTTTTTGTGGAGCCAAAATTTTGTAAAAGAATTTTGATTCTCATTTTGGAGAAGTGAATTTAAAAAAATTCCTGTTCCAAGTTAGAAATCGTCACAATTTAAAATTTTCCTGTTTCAAATTTTTGAAAATAAAGTTACTATAATTCTGAATCATAATAGTGAATTCAGTAAATAGATGTAATTCTGACTTGAGACAGGGAATTTTTGAAAATTAATTTAATTGATGCTTGATATTGATAATTTTCTGACAGAATTTTAATTCTCAGTTTTGGTGAGAAATGAATGAATTGAATATAGAAATTCTCGTTTACAATTACAATTTTGATTTTGGAACACCAAATTTCGTAAAGAGTTATAATTTTCTCTTGAAACAAGTCATAATTCGTCTGGTTTTGAGAATTTCTTGTTCTAAATCAGGATTTGTTTAAGAAAAAGAAATTTCATGATCAAAAATTTTCTAGAATTTTCTATCTCAGTCTTCCAGATTTAATAATTTAATAATAATAAATAATTAACTATTATTAATCGAGCATTAATAATCAAGTCGCAATAATCAATTTCCCATAAACTACCATCAATAATGAATTGCTATTAATCCGCTGCTGATAATCGAGTATCAACACTTAACTATCAATGATCAGGTAATAATAATCAATTATCAATAATTAACTACCGAAAATCAAATTTTAATAATAAGTTCTCAATAATTAAGTATCAGTAATCAAGCATCAATAATTAAGTATCAATCATCAAATATCAATAATCACGCATGAATAAGCAGATACTAACAATTAAGTATTAATAATCAAGTATAAACAATCAACTAAGAGTAACGAACCATTAGTAATCGAGTATTAATAATTGAGTTTCAATAAACAACCAACAATAATGAATTAGTAATAATCGACTGCTGATAATCGAGCATCAATAATAATCAACAGTGGAATCAATAATCAGGTAATAATAGTCAGCTAATAATAATCAAATTTTGTTAATCCGTTATTAATAATCAAACACCAATAATCAACTATCAATAATCAATTATCAATATTCAAATATCAAGAATCAACTATCAATACTAAACTACTAAAAATCAAGTATCAATAATCATTGATTAAGTATCAATGATCAAGGATCAATAAGCAGGTATCCTTCATTAATTATCAATAATCAAGAATCAATAATCAAGTATTGATTATCGAATATCAAAGAGCATGTTTTAATAATAAGGACTCAATAATAAAGTATCAATAATCGCGTGATAAAAATAAAATTTTAATAAACAACTATCAATAATAAACTATTAAGAATCCAGTATCAATAAAGAAGTATCAATAAGCAAGTATCAATAATGATGAGTTAATAATACAGTATCAGTAATTAAGTACCAATTAACAAGTGATAATAATGAAGTTTTAATAATTAAGTCTCAATAAGTATTTTTCAATAATGAGGAATCAATGATCAAGTATCAATAAGCATGTTCCAACGATAGAGAATCAATAATAAGGCATCAATAAGTATCAATAATAAGTATCAATAAGCAGGTATGAATAAATAAGCATCAATAATCAAGTATCAATAAGCATGTTTCAATAATGAGGAATAAGTAATAAAGTATCAGTGTAGAAGCATTAATAATCAAGTATCAAATAATCAACTATCATTAATAAATTATCAATAATCAAATTTCAATAATTCAGTATCAATAATCAAGAATCAATAATTAACTATCAATGATAAACGAATAATGATCAAGTATTGACAGGCAGGCGTCAATAATTATGAATCAATAATCAAGTATCAATTATCAACTATCGATAATGAACTAATAATAATCAAGTATTAATATACAAGTATCAATAATTATCAATAAATAGTGAAGTATCTGAAAAGAAGTGTCAACAAACAAGCATCAAAAACCGAATATAAATAACCACTTATCAATAAGCATGTTTTAGTAATGAAGAATCAGTCATGGAGAAGCAGTGAGGAAGCATCAATAATCAAGTATCAAATAATCAACAAACATGGATCAATTATTATTGATGAAATTCCAATAATTCGGTATCCATTATCAAGAATCAATAATCAATCATCAATAATAAAGTATCAGTGAGCTAGTATCAATGATCAATCATCAATAATCAAGTATCAAAAATCAAGTATCAATAAGCAGGTATCAGTAAACAAGCACCAATAATCGAATATCAATAATCAAGTATCAATAAGCAGACATTAATAATAATCAAGCATAAATAATCAAGTATTAAAAATCAAGTATCAATAGGCATTTATACATGATGAAGAATCAGTAATGAAGCAGTAGTGAGAAAGCATCAATGATCAAGTATCAATAAGCAGGTATCGATAAACATGCAACAATAATCGATTATCAATAATGAACTATCAATAATCAAGTATCAATAATCAGACATTAATAATGAAGCATCCATACTCAAGTTTTAATAATCAAGTATCAATAAGCATGTTTAATAATGAAGAATCAATAATAAAGTAGCAGTGTGGAAGCATCAATTATAAAGTATTAGTTAGGAAGCATCAACAATCAAGTATGAATAATCAACTATCAATAATAAGCTAATGGTAATCAAGTATCAATAACCAAGTATATATGATAAAGTATCAGTAATCAACTACCATTGATTAAGTATCAATAATTGCGTATAAATAATAATTAATCAATAATTAAGTATAAATAATCAATAATCAATAGTTAAGTATAAATAATCAAGTATCAATAGTTAAGTATAAATAATCAAGTATCAATAAGCATGCTCCAATAATAAAGAATAAGTAATGAAGTATCAATTAGCAAGTATCAAAAATGATGAATTAATAACACAGTATCAGTAATTAAGCACCAATTAACAAGTGATAATGATAAAGTTTTATTAATTAGGTCTCAATAAGCATTTTTTAATAATGAGGAATCAATAATCAAGTATCAATAAGCATGTTTCAATAATGAAGAATAAATAATAAAGTATCAGTGAAGAAGCATCAATAACCAAGTATCAAATAATCAACTATCATTAATCAATTATCAATAATCAAATTTCAATAACTGGGTATCAATAATCAAGTATCAATTATCAACTATCGATAATAAACTAATAATAATCAAGTATAAATATACAAGTATCAATAATGATCAATAAATAGTCAAGTATCTGAAAGGAAGTGTCAATAAACAAGCATCAAAAATCGAATATAAATAAGCATGTTTTAATAATGAAAAATCAATAATGAAGTAGCAATGAGGAAGCATCAATAATCAAATATCAAATAATCAATAATCATTGATCGATTATCAATAATCAAATTTCAATAATTCAGTACTAGTAATCAAGAATCAATGCTTAACTATCAATAATAAACGAATAATGATCAAGTATTGATAAGCAAGTACCCATAATGATGAATCAATATTAAGTATCTATAAGCAAGTGTCAATAATCAAGCATCAGTAATCAAGTATTAATAAGCTGGTATCAATAAACAAGCACCAATAATCGAATATCAATAATGAACTGTCAATAATCAAGTATGAATGAGCAGAAATTAATAATCAAGCACCAATAATCAAGTTTCAATAATCAAGTATCAATATTCATGTTTAATAATGAAGAATCAATAATAAAGTAGCAATGAGGAAGCATCAATAATCAAGTATCAATAATCAAATATTAATAATTCGGTAGTAATGATCAAGTATAAATAATCAACTATCAATGCTAAGCCAAGAGTAATCAATATCAGTATTAATAAGCAGCTAATCATAAGCGAGCATCAGTAATCGAATATCAATATCCAACTCAATGATAATAAATGTCAATCAAACATGTGTTAATAATGAAGAACCAATAATGAAATATCAATTAGGAAGCACTAATAATCAAGTATCAAAATAATCAACTATCATTATTCAAGTATCAATAATCAAATTTCAATAATTTGGTATCAATAATCAACTATCACTAATGATCAATAAACATGTTACAATAATAAAGAAACAATAATAAAGTATCAATAATCAAGCATCAATAATCAAGTATCTACAATCAAGTATCAGTAATCAACTATCATTGATTGAGTGAAAATGATCAAGTTTCAATAAGCATGTTTAAATAATGAAGAATCAATAATAAACTATAAATTGAGAAGCACTAACAATACAGTATCAAATAATCAACTATCACTGACCAGGTATCAATAATCAAATTTCAATAATTCGGTATCAAAAATTATCAATAAGCATTTTTAAATAATAATAAAGTATCAATGATTATTTTTCAATAAGCAGGGATCAATAATCATGCATCAATAATCAAGCATCAATAATCAAGTATTAGTAATCAAGTATTGATGAGCAGGTATCAATGAACAAGAATCAATAATCGAATGTCAATAATCAAGTATTAATAAGCAAGTATCAATAACCATCTATCTACGATCAAGTATCAGTAATCAACTATCATTGATTGAGTGAAAATAATCAAGTTTCAATAAGCATTTTTTAATAATGAAGAATTTATAATCAAGTAGTAATTAGCAAGTATCAATAATCAAGTAATAATGATAATCAACTGTCATTGATGAAGTATCGATAATCAAATTTTGATAATCAATTATCATTATGCAACTATCAATAATGATGAATTAATAATAAAGTATCAGGAAGCAAGTATCAATAAGCAACTGTCAACAATGATGAATCAATAATGAAGCATCAATGAGCATGTTTAATGATGAAGAATCAATGATAAAGTATCAATTAGAAAGCACCAATAATGAAGTATTAATAACCAAGTAATAATAATAACATTTCAATAATCAACCATCAATAATAAATTATTAATAATCAAGTATCAATAATCAAGCATCAATAGGCGTGTTTTCACATTAAAGAATCAACAATCAAGTATCAATAAGCATGTTTTAATAATGAGGAATAAATAACAAAGTATCAATTAGCAAGTAACAATAATCAACTATCAATAAGCAAGCATCAATAACCAAGTGTCTACAATCAAGTATCACTAATCAACTATGATTGATTAAGTGAAAATGATCAAGTATCAGTAAGCATGTTTCAATAATGAAGAATCAGTAATCAAGTATTAAATAGCAAGTATCATTAATCAAGTATCAATGATAATCAACTATTATTGATGATGTGTCAAAAATCAAATTTTGATAATCATGTATGAATAACAATCAAGTATTAATAAGCAAGTGTCAATAATGATGAATCAATAATAAAGTATCAGTAAGCAAGTATCAATAATCATGTATCAATAATCAAGTAATAATAATCAAGTAATAATAATCAAGTATCAATAAACAAGCATCAATAATCGAATATCAATAAGCATGTATCAACAAGCATGTATAAATGATGAAGAATCAATAATAAGCTATAAATTGAGAAGCACTAACAATAAAGTATCAAATAATCAACAATCATTGAACAAGTATCAATGATCAAAGTTCATTAATTTGGTATCAATAATCAATTATTCATAATCAAGTATCAATAAGCAGGTATCAATGAACAAGAATCAATAATCTAATACCAATAATCAAGTATTAATAAGCAAGTATCAATAACAATGTATCTATGATAATGAAGTATCATTGATGAAGTATCAATAATCAAATTTTGGCAATCAGGTATCAATAATCGAGTATCAATGAGCAAGTATCAATAATGATGAATTAATCATAAAGTATCGGTAATTCAGTACCAATTAACAAGTGATAATAATAAAGTTTTAATAACTAAGTCTCAATAAGCATTTTTAATAATGAGGAATCTATGATCAAGTATCAATAAGCATGTTCTAACGATAAAGAATCAATAATAAGGCATCAATAAGTAAGTATCAATCATCAAGTATCAATAAGTATGTTTCCATATTGAAGAATAAATAATAAAGTATCAGTGAGGAAGCATCAATAATCAAGTATCAAATAATCATCCATCATTAATCAATTATCACTAATCAACTTTTAATAATTCAGTATCAATAATCAAGAATCAATAATTACCTATCAATGATAAACGAATAATGATCAAGTATTGACAAGCAAGCGTCAATAATCATGAATCAATAACAAAGTATCAGTGAACAAGTACCAATAATAAAGCATCAATAATCAAGTATCAAATAATCAAGTATCAATAAGCAGGTATCAGTAAACAAGCACCAATAATCGAATATCAATAATCAAGTATCAATGAGCAGACATTAATAATCAAGCATCAATAATCAAGTTTTAATAATCAAGTATCAATAATAATGAATCAATAATAAAGTATCAGTAAGTAAGTAACAATAATAAAGCATCAATAATCAAGTATTAAAAATCAGGTATCAATAGGCATTGTTTCAAAATGAAGAATCAGTAATGAAGTAGTAATGAGGAAGCATCAATTATCAAGTGTCAATAAGCAGGTAATCAAAAACCAGGATCAATAATCGACTTTCAATAACCAAGTATCAATAAGCATGTTTCAATAATGAGAACCAATGATGAATTACCAATTAGGAAGCACTAAAAATCAAGTATCAAAATAATCAAATTTAAATAATTTGGTATCAATAATCAACTATCACTAATGATCATTAAGCATGTTTCAATAATAAAGAAACAATAATAAAGCATCAATAATCAAGCATCAATAATCAAGTATAAATAATCAGGAACCAGCAAGCAGGTATGAATAAACAAGCATCAACAATCGAATATCAATCATCAAGTATCAATAAGCAAGTATCAATAATCAATTATCTACAATCAAGTATCAGTAATCATCTATCAGTGATTAAGTCAAAATAATCAAGTATCAATGACAATCAACTATTATTGATGATGTGTCAATAATCAAGTAATAATAATAAAATTTCAATAATTAACTATCAATAATGAACAATTAATTATCAAGTATCAATAATCAATTATCAGTAAGCATGTTAAATGATGAAGAATCAATAATTAAGTATCAATTAGGAAGTACCAATAATAAAGTATCAATAATCGCAGAATGACGATACAATTTTAATAATCAACCATCAAGAATAAACTGTCAATAATCAAGTATCAATAAGCAAGTATTAATAACTAAGTATCTATAATCAAGTGACAATAAGCAGGTAATCATAAAAAAGGATCAATAATCCAATATCAATTACCAAGTATCAATAAGCATGTTTTAATAATGAAGAACCTGTAATGAACTATCAATTGGGAAGCACAAAAAATCAAGTATCAAAATAATGAAATATCATTGATCAAGTATCAATAATCAAATTTCAATAATTTGGTATCAATAATCAACTATCACTAATGGTCATTAAGCATGTTTAAATAATAAACAAATAATAATAAAGTATCAATAATCAAAAATCAATAATAAAGTATCAATAATCAAGAATCAACAAGCAGGTATCAATAAACAAGCATCAATAATCGAATATTCATAATGAAGAATCAATAAGCAAGTATCAATAACCAAGTATATACAATCAAGTATCAGTAATCAACTATCATTGATTAAGTCAAAATAATCACGTATCAATAAGCATGTTTTAATACTGAAGAATCAATAATCAAGTATCAATGATAATCAACTATCAATAATAAACTATTAATAATCAAGTATCAATAATCAAGTATCAGTAATGAAGTATTAATAACCAAGTATCAATATGCATGTTTTAATAATGATGAATCTATAATTAAGTATCAATTAAGAAGAAATAATAATCAAGTATCAATAATCAATCATCAATAAGCATGTTAAATGATGAAGAGTAAATAATTAAGTATCAATTAGGAAGCACCAATAATGAAGAATCAATAATCACATAATAATATTAAAATGTCAATGATCAACTATTAATAATAAACTATCAATAATCAAGTATCAAGAAGCAAGTATCAATAACCAAGTATCTATAATCAAGTATCAGTAATCAAGTATTGATAATCAAGTATCAATAAGCATGTTTTAATAATGAAAAATCAATAATTGAGTATTAATTAGGAAGCACCAATAATGAAGTATCAATAATCGTGTAATAACCAGAAAATTTTAATAATCAACCATCAATAATAAACTATTAATAATGAAGTATCAATAAGCATGTTTAATGATTACGAATCCATAATCAAGTATCAGATAGGAAGCATCAATGACAAAGTATCAATAATCGCGTAATAACCATAAAATTTCAATAATCAACTATCAATAATAAACTATTAATAATAATCAATTATCAATAATTAAGTAGAGGTTATCAAGTATTAATAACTAAGTATCAATAAGCATGTTCTAATAATGAGGAAACAATGATAAATTATCAATTAGAAAGTAATAATAATCAAGTATTTATAAAAAATCATCAATAAGCATGTTCAATGATGAAGAATCAATAATTAAGTATCAATTAGGAAACACCAATGATGAAGTATCAATAATCACGTAATAATATTAAAATTTCAATGATCCACTATCAATAATAAACTATTAATAATCAAGTATCAATGAGCAATTATCAATATCCAAGTATCTATAATCAAGTATCAGTAATCAAGTATAAATAATCAGCTATCAATAATCAAGTATTAATAAGCATATCTTCACGATCAAGATACAATAATCAAGTATTTATTAATTAGCAAATGTCAATAATCAAATTTTGATAATCTGGTATCAATAACAATCAAGTATCAATAAGCAAGTATCAACAATGATGAATCAATAATAAAGTATCAGTAAGCAAGTATCAATAATCAAGTAATAATAATACAATCTTAATATTCAACTATCAATAATAAACTATCAATAATAATCAATTATCAATAACCAAGTAGCAGTAATCAAGTACTAATAATCAAGTATCATTTTATATACTTGATTATTGATAATTGCTTACTGATACTTTATTATTGATTCATCATTATTGATACTTGATTATTGATACTTGATTAATGATTCTTCATTATTGAAACATGCTTATTGATACTTGATTATTTTTACTTAATCAATGATAGTTAATTACTGATACCTGTTTGTAGATACTTGGTTATTGATACTTGCTTATTGATACTTGATTATTGATACCAAATTATTGAAATTTGATTATTGATACTTGATCAATGATAGTTGATTATTTTGATACTTGATTTTTAGTGCTTCCTAATTGATAGTTCATTATTGGTTCTTCATCATTAAAACATGCTTATTGATACTTGGTTATTGATATTCGATTATTGATCCTTGTTTATGATTACCTGCTTATTGACACTTGATTATAGATACTTGATTATTTATACTTAACTATGGATTATTGATTATTTATACTTAATTATTGATTAATCATTATTTATCCTAAATTACTGATACTTAATCAACGATAGTTGATTAGTGATACTTTATTGTAGATACTTGATTACTATTAGCTTATTATTGATAGTTGATTATTTATACTTAATTATTGTTACGAATTATTGAAATTTGATTATTGATACTTGATTGTTGATGCTTCCTTACTGATACTTTATTATTGATGCTTCCTCATTGCTACTTTATTATTGATTCTTCATTATGAAACATGCTTATTGATACTTGATTATTAAAACTTGACTATTGATGCTTCATTATTAATGTCTGATTATTGATACTTGATTATTGATAGTTCATTATTGATACTTGGTCATTGATGCTTCGTCATTACTACTTCATTACTTATTCTTCATTATGAAAAAATGCCTATGGATACTTGATATTTAATACTTGATTATTGATGCTTGATTATCAATGTCGGCTTATTAATACTTGATTATTGATATTCGATTATTGTTGCTTGTTTACTGATACCTGCTTATTGATACTTGATTTTTGATACTCGATTATTGATGATTGATCATTGATACTAGCTCACTGATACTTCATTATTGATTCATCACTATTGATAATTGCTCATTATTACTTGATTGTTCGTTTATTATTGATGGTTGATTATTGATTCTTGATAATGGATACCGAATTATTGGAATTTGATCATTGATAATTGGTCCATGTTTGTTGATTATTTGATACTTGATTATTGATGCTTTATTATTGGTACTTGTTCACTGATACTTCATTATTGATTAATAATTATTGACGCTTGCTTGTCAATACTTGATCATTATTCGTTTATCATTAATAGTTAATGATTGATTCTTGATTATTGATACTGAATTATTAAAATTTGATTATTGATAATTGATTAATGATAGTTGATTATCTGATACTTCATTATTAATGCTTCTACACTGATACTTTATTATTTATTCTTCATTATTGAAACATGCTTATTGATACTTGATTATTGATGCTTACTTAATTAATCAGCTATCAATAATCAAGTATTGATAAACATGTTTTCACAATGAAGAATCAATAATCAAGTATTTATTCAATTAGCAAGTGTCAATAATCGAATTTTGATAATCAGGTATCAATAATGAACAGGTATCAATAATGATGAATCAATAATAAAGTATCAGTGAGCAAGTATCAATAATCAAGTAGTAATATTACACACATACCAATAAGCAAGTCTCAATATTCAAGTTTCAATAATCAGGTATCAATACTGAAGTATCGATATTAAGTATAAAGTATCAATATCAAATATAAATAACAAGTATCAACCATGCGATATGATTTTTATGCATTTTCCTACTATTTCCTTTTATAATTAAATACACCAACCTATGTGAAAATTATAAGCAATTCCATGGGTGTCAACATAAGGTGAAAATATTTTCTACATTTTCCTCTACGTGCATTTTTGCATAAAATGAAGGAGGTAATTTCTGATAATTTTGTTGGTATGTTGTTCCTCGTAAGCAGGGAGTGTTTACGAATAAATTAACGTCACCACATATATGTAAGTACACATGTATGGTTGCTCGCGTTGCTTCAACGCTTGCCTGCAGCCTCGCTGATTGCGAGTGACTTAATGAAGACTGGCGGAACGTATTCTAATTTGCATTCGTCACATGACGACAGACTCTCCGTAGTTGTGAGAAATATTATAATTTTTCAAAACTCGTCTGCCTGAATAATGTAGGTAAAAAAAAAAATAAAATTATTTGAATCGAAATGGAAACTACCCTAGAGGAAATAATTTTTACAAAAAAGTACAACGTTTCTACAACAGTATTTTTTGTTTGGTGATTCAAAATGATATATACAGATTATAACAATTTCACAAATAGGAAGAAGAAATAATAAAAACAAAAACAAAATTTTATATATTTCTAAAATTGCTATATTTAGTGCATTCTTCTTGCAAAGAATTTTTTAATAAAAAGATTTCTTTTAAGAAATTGAGTTAAAATAATTTAGAATTAATTTGTTTAGTGTTTCTATTAAATAATTTTAAATTAAGATCGAACAGAAATTCATTCTATCATGAACAATTCCTTCAAAATGAGCATGAAAAAAATTCGAAATCAAAAAGTAGACTTCTAAACTACCTTAATTTTCGGTTTCTTTAGAGACAAAATTAGAACATGTACCTTTTCGTGAAAAATGTACAAAACTTAACAAAAAATACATTTAAATACAAAAAGCTAATTTTCTTGTTGTATTTTCTTGTAGGGAAGTGAAAAAATTAACAATAAAGTACAAGTTTCTACAAATTCTACAAAATCTACAAGGTATTACAAAAATATACAGAATTTTACATTTTTTTATTCTGGTGTTTGATTTCATAAAAGCACATTCAATTTTATCTAAATTATTGTAGAATATTATAAATCTTCACACAAAAAAACCCTATCCAAATATTATTTTAATATGAAATATTCCATTCTTAATCCATTTAATTTGGAATTATTTAATTAAGGAAGACATTTTTTTAATTTTTAGCAATATTTTACTTTTCTTTTTAAATTGTAAATTATGAATCAGATATTGAAAACGAAACAATTTCAAACTAAATTTTTTTTCAACAATTTTCTAATATGTAAGTGAAATTATCGAATTTTGATTTATGAATGACAATTACACAATTACCAATTTGGAAAAATTTGACTTAGTTTAAGAAATATTTGAAAGTTTTGAGAAGATCCAAATTCAATTCCAAACTAGAAAAGATTTTGAAACATAAAAAACTAAATTTATAGTTTTGAAGATTTTGAAATAATATTTTGAAGCTTCTCAATGATCATTGAAGGTTTTGAGAAAATTAGAAAAAATTTTCCACTTTGCTGGAAAAATTTAAAATAATTTTTTATTTTGAGAAATTAATTTTGAAGAGAATATTTAAAAAAAGTTAAAAATTTTCTTAAATAATAAATAACAATTGAGCAATTATTTTGGGAAAGAATTGAAAAAGTTTACAATATATTCAGAAGTTTCGAAAAGATTCCTAGAAAAACTATCAATAATTTGTGATTTAAAGTAATTTGAAAAAAATATTTAATAAGATGTAAAAAATTTGCAGAAAAGAATCTGGATGATTTTAGGGTAATTTTTTACTTTTGCAGGAGTTTTAAAAAATGGTTGGAACAATTCGAATTCCAAGAAAATGAAATTATTATCAGATTCCTGGAAAATTTGTTAATATTTTTTTAAAACAAATTTTTAAGAGAATATTTGGAAAGATTTTTAAAAAGTTGTCATGTATAAATTAATGTTTCTAGCTTAAAATTGCTTAAAATGATTCAATTTTGAAAATTTGTAAATTTTTTGTTTCATTTTTCAATTCATAATTTTGAAAATAATAGTGTGGATCTATTTATATTGAAAATATTCTAAATTTACAATTGTACAAAATTTAAAAACTGAAATTTTGTAGTCTAGTGGCTTCTAATTTGAAAATTTTTAAAAGCTTTCAAATTATAAAGAATTTCAAGAAATTTTTAAGGTCTTTTGAAATATTCTTATGTGTGAATTTATTAAATTGTCAAGGGATTTCAAAGATTTCAAGAGATCACGTGATATTTTGAAATATTTCATGAATTCATGGAATTTTGAAAATTTCAAGCAATTTCAAAAATTTCAAACGATTCAACAGAATCTCAAAGAATTTTAAGCGAATTTTAAAAATTTCAAATTCCACAGTTCTTGAAGGATTTGAAGAGATTATGTACGATAGCCACGGAATTCAAAGTATTTCAAGAAATTTTTACATGATTTAAAAAATTTCAGGGGATAAGAAGATTTCAAAAAAAAAATCACAGGATTTTGAGAATGCAATGAAAAAAAGAAGTGTTGCGTGAACACTTTTGCACACTCTTCTTAGAATTTTGAAATTATAAAAAGAAAATTTTGTAACAAACCTACCTTTGATATTTTTTGCAATATTTGAAAACAAAATTAAAACTTTACCGAATCTGCCTAATTTGAAATAGATTCGATCGACATTATCAATAATCAAGTATCAGTATCACGTATAAATAAGCGAGTATGAATAAGCGGTTATCAAGCATCAGTAATCAACAATTAATTATCAAGTATTAGTACGAATTAGGCATCAACATTAAAGTATCAAGTATCCATAAGCAAGTATCAATGTCAAGTATCAGTAATGAAAAATAAATGATCAAATATTAATACTAATTAAGTAAGAATGATCGAATATCAATATAAAGTATCAATAATCAAGTATTAATATCAAGTTTGAATAAGCAAGTACCAATGAATAAGTATCAACATCAAGTATCAA
>CAKNXH010082490.1:0-14581 GCA_932178445.1 Andricus quercusramuli
AATGTTGAGGTCGATCAGACTTCATAGTGGCCGCTGAGCACTATGAAAACGATTTGAAACTAAAATGTTGACAGTTCCAGAAAAAGATTTATAATTTTAGTTGAAAATTCAATTATTCAGTTGAAAAAAATTTTTTTTGTTTAAAAATTAATTTCTTGAACCTCAAATTCAACTATTCTATTCCTCATTACAAATTTCTCTTCTTTAGTTGAAAATTCAACTATTAGGATAAGTTAAAAAATTGTCTTATCTGGAAGAAAATAATTTCCTTTCATTGAAAACTTCTTTTCTGGCTGAAAGGTTGCAATGCAAATGGAATCCAAATGCTGAGGTCGATCAGACTTCATAGTGGCCGCTGAGCACTATGAGATCGATTTGAAACTGGTCTTTTTTTACATTATTCTTGAGAACCAGTTTTCGAAAAAAGTTTTTTATTATTTATTCCAAAGACATTCTGACTCTTGTGACTTCTCTCTGAACCTAAATTCGAGTTGGAATCCAAATGCTGAGGTCGATCAGACATCTTAGTGGCCGCAGAGCACTATGAACACGATTTGAAACTGGTATTTTTTCACATTATTCTCGAGAACCAGTTTTCGAGACAAGTTTTTTATTATTTAATCCAAAGACATTCTGACTTTTATGGCTTGTTTCTAACCCTGAATTCGAGTTGGAATCTAAATGCTGAAGTCGATCAGACTTCATAGTGGCCGCTGAGCACTATGAAAGCGATTCGAAACTGGTCTTTTTCACATTATCCTTGAGAACCAGTTTTCGAGACAAGATTTTTTTATTCATTCCGAAGACATTCTGACTCTTATGGCTTCTTTCCAAACCTGAATTCGAGTTGGAATTCAAAGGCTCAAGTCGATCAGACTTCATAATATTGTACAGTATACAAATACACTGAGTCTTTCAAGCTTGGTAGAATTGATTATTAAAGCATGGATGAGTGTTTCGAGGCGTTAGGATGACAATCTAGACAATGATTTTAACATAAAAAAATTATCCTAATAATGACATCGAAGTTTTCGGAAAATGGTCTTTTTCCAAAGAATAAAATAGAAAAATATTCACAGATTTTTCAGCTTTGCAGAAATGATTGTTACTGCGTGGGTGGGTTCGACGAGTGTTAGGACAATCTATAGTTTGAAGACAAAATAAAAAACATCATTGAAGTAATGACTCCGACTTTTTCGGAAAATGGTGTTTTTCCACAGAATAAAATCACAAAATATTCACAGTCTTGCCAGATTTGCAGAAATGATTGGTAGTGCATGGGTGTGTTGGCGGGGAGGGGGGGGGGAGGGTGTTGTAATAAGAATCCGTAGCCTGAAGTCTACAAAAAAAATTCATCCTGGCACAGAGTTAAATATTTTCGTAAAATGATCATGGGATTCTGATTGAAGGGGTGGCCAAGGAGGAAGAGGTAGAAATGGAGGAAGGGCAGGACAAAGAAGGTTCCCAGGAACGATAGTTTAAAAAATTTTCGCGAAAAAAGTGTCAAAACTATCATCTAAAAAGAAAGCTCCAACTAGTACAATAGTTATTATATTACTTTCGATAGACATAAGGATTTGAACTCAAAACTTATAAAAATAATTTAAAGACTTCCTTCCATTTCTTGTCCAATAATAGAATAATAAATGATAGAATAAATGATAAATAATGAAAAACTTGTCTCGAAAACTGGTTCTCAAGAATAATGTGGAAAAATACTAGTTTCAAATGGTTTTCATAGTGCTCAGCGGCCACTATGAAGTCTGATCGACTTGAGCCTTTGGATTCCAACTCGAATTCAGGTTTAGAAACAAGCCATGAGAGTCAAAGTGTCTTTGGAATAAATAATAAAAAACTTGTCTCATAAACTGGTTCTCAAGAATAATTTGAACAAAGACCACTTTCAAATCGTTTTCATAGTGCTCAGCGGCCACTATCGAGTCTGATCGACTAGAGCCTTTGGATTCCAACTTAAATGCAGGTTTAGAAAGAAGCCATAAGAGTCAGAATGTCTTTGGAATAAATAATGAAAAAACTTGTTTCGAAAACTGGTTCTCAACATTAATGTGAAAAAAGACCAGTTTCAAATGGTTTTCATAGTGCTCAGCGGCCACCATGAAGTCTGATAGCCTTGAGCCTGTAGATTCCAACTCGAATTAAGGTTTAGAAAGAAACTATAAGAGTCAGAATGTCTTTGGAATAAATAATAAAACACTTGTCTCGAAAACTGGTTCTCAAGAATAATGTGAACAAAGACCAGTTTCAAACCGGTTTCACAGTGCTCAGCGGCCACTATGAAGTCTGGTCGACTTGAACCTTTGGATTCCAACTCGAATTCAGGTTTAGAAAGAAGCCATAAGAGTCAGAATGTCTTTGGAATAAATAATAAAACACTTGTCTCGAAAAATGGTTCTCAAGAATAATGTGAAAAAGACCAGTTTCAAATGGTTTTCACAGTGCTCAGCGGCCACTATGAAGTCTGGTCGACTTGAGCCTCTGGATTCCAACTCGAATTCAGGTTTAGAAAGAAACTATAAGAGTCAGAATGTCTTTGGAATAAATGATAAAACACTTGTCTCGAAAACTGGTTCTCAAGAATAATGTGAACAAAGACTAGTTTCAAATCGTTTTCATAGTGCTCAGCGGCCACTCTGAAGCATCATATGCTGCGTAGAGTGACCTCTCCTGAAAACGTATTGTTGCGGTTTAAGGATGCTGTTTTCCTCGAATTGATAGTACCTATTATTTCGAGCGCGGACGTTGGAGAAGGATTCGACTGACCATAACGGGTTGGTATCACTGTACTGCAGTTTCTCGTGCAGTCGCGAGTGATTCGAGTCAATTATAGTTCGCCCAGGCTTCTTACTTGAGCATTTATTATATTAGGGGGGTCATCCCGTGCGACTATTTTTTTATGAAAAAAAAACGGTTCAATATTTTTTGAAAATCCTAGTTCCGGCGATAGCAAGTGAAAAATTGGTCGGGGCAAAGTTAGAGAATTTTGAAAATGATGTTTGGGACTAGTAATTATTTTAGTTAGTAATTTATTTGCCTTGTATTTTTTCTCTCGCAGTTGCTTCATCCTGAAGACTGTAATTGTAGTGAAGAATTTTGTTATTTAGCTGCAAATTCAGAAATTTTTATTAAAAAGTCATACTTTTTATTTGAAATATCTACTATTACATTATTCATTGAGAATTCATATTTTCTGGTTGAAAATGCTGTTTTTTGGCTTGAATGTTTATCAATTTCTTTGACAATTTTTCCTGTTTTGGCTGTAAAATCTTCATTTGTTGAAAATTCGTCCTTTTGATTAGAAAATTCGTATCTTTGGCGGAAAATTGGTTTCTTGTTGGTTAAAAGTTGACCTGCTTTACTAAACATTCATTCTTTGCTTGCAGCTATTTAGTTCAAATCTATTTCACTGAAATTAACCATTTTTAGTCTAAAATTAAATTATTTGTCTTTGAATTGGTGCATTTTTTGAAAATTTGTCTTTTTTGGTAGAAAATTAATTTTCTTTGTTGAAAATTCGTCGTTTTCGTTAAGAATACATTCTTGTAGCTTAAAAGTTAAACTATTTAGTTGGAGATAAATTCTTCAATTGAAAAAAAAGACAAATTTGTTATGAAAAAAAGTTGATTTTCCATCGAAATGAATGAATTTGCAACTAGAACATAAATTTGTAACTAAAAATGAAATAATTCAATTTTCAGCTGGAAAAATATTTTTGAAACAGAAAAGGAGGTTTGAACAAAATACTTAAATTTCCAATAAATATAATGAATTTTGAACAGATGAATGAATTTTGAAATAAGAAGAACAATTTTCTACGAAAAAGTCGAATTTTCAACTTAAAAATTAATTTTTAAACAAGGGAAATATTTTCAATAAAGTAGTTAAATTTTTA
Source organism: Andricus quercusramuli (assembly GCA_932178445.1). Taxonomy (NCBI): domain Eukaryota; kingdom Metazoa; phylum Arthropoda; class Insecta; order Hymenoptera; family Cynipidae; genus Andricus; species Andricus quercusramuli. Next base: position 3,911 of record CAKNXH010082490.1, read on the forward strand.
AACAATTATTCCATTTTTTAACTGAAGAGATGAATTTTTCACCTAAATGAATGAATTTGCAAACAATAAGAATAATTTTCTGGAAGGAAGTTAATATCCAAACACATAGTTAAACTTTAAACTAAAAATATCAATTTTCAAGAAAACAAAAACTAATTAAAAAAAAATTAGTTATGAAAATTAAACATGAATCCGAATAAAAAATAAAAAAGTAGGTTATTCCACCAAAAATAGTCTGATTTTCTTATTTTCTTTCATCAATTTCGTTTGCATTTGAGCAAAAAAAAAAAATGAAAAAAAAGGGTAAGTTTTTTGAAAAGAGAGAAAAGAAGATTTTTGAAAAATATGAAAAAGGGAGGAATTATATGATTCATTTTCTTTATTTTATTAACTTTTATTTATTTCTATTTTTGAATTTTTTTAGAGAAATTTAGGTTCTCTAATATTGTCCTAATTTTTAAAAATGACGAGTGCAATCAAAAGATATTTTAGTACCAATTTATTAATAATAAATAAGATAGTTAAGTAGTATAGATAGTAGTATCCTTCATTAACATTAGTCGCCTATACAGTAGGAACATTATTACCGACCGATGATATGGTAGCTCTCTACTTTACCGACTGCATATAATCTACATTTCCGCTTTATCGACCTAAGGTAATCCAGTTTCCTACGGTACCTTCTGAAGAAAATCTATTTTTCTGCTTGATCGGCTAAATATAATCTAGATTCTGGCAAGATCTACTGACGGTAGTCCGGATTATGCAGGATTTTACATTACCTTCGGTCGGTTAATACAAGACCTACCTTCTTCTGGGTTGGTATTTTAGAACGGACAAGAACCATTATCGATTGGCGGTAAATGATCAGACTATTCAAATTTTTATTTACATGGGTCTGTAATATTTATTTTTGATGGTACAAAAAAAATATTCATTTTTTTTAAGCTACACAGAATACAGTTTGAAAAAGATGAAAGCAGTAATAAAATAAAACGTTCATGTAATTTCCCTTTATTGTTTAGCACATGTGTAGTAACAGTTTGCAAAGGGGGTTGTAAAAGGGATTTTGATGGTTCGACACAGATGAAAGTAAACAGTCAATTCAAATTTTGTATATTACGCTATAACAAGAGGAATTCATATCCGGTCAACCGTTTTTCTTGAATCGTTCGAGAGAAGCCAAAACAACGAAATTTTTAACAAAGATAAATAAAAAAAATCCATAGTGAAGAGAGATTGAGAGAAATGCGTGGCGAAATTTGTTGATGCAATTCTTTAAAGGGAACGCATTGTATGCGAATGCACGATCCTACCATGAATAAATACACCTATCTACCACCTCAAGGTCCACCCTTCAGTTAAAGAAAATAAAAAAATCAAATTTTGAATGGCAGGTTTCCACAAAACCTGTGAATTTAGTTTCTACTATTTTTTTCTTAAATTAAATTTATTGACCTAACTAAATTCTACATTTGAAGTATAATTATTCAATTGCGGCTAATTTATTGAAAAACCCCTTAAAAATTAAATGATTTTCTTTCAAGAGACATCCATAAATCTAACTCGTCAAAAGTGTTTATTCTTAAAACTGAAGAATCTCAAATTTTTTAAATTGAAGAATTAAAAAAATTTTAAATTCAGAATTGAAGATTCTGCGATTTTGATCATTCAGAATTGAAAATTCTGGATTTGGATTTATTCATCCTTAAACCTGAAGAGTTTTCAATTGCAAATCTTCAAAATTAGGCTATTTAAGAAATATATTTAACATTACATCATTTTAAATTATAAGCATTGAAATTTGTAGAATCTTCAATTTTAAATCTTAAAAATTAAAGAGTTTTCATTGTGAATCTTCAAAATTTAATAAATTTCAAATTTATATATTCAAAATTAAAGAATTTTCAATTTTAACTCTTCGAAATTATTTATTTTTGAAACTGAAGAATTTACAATTTTAAAAATTGGAGAATTTTTAAGTTTTTAAATTTACAATTGAAGATTCTGCTGTTAGGGGAGCGGCGGCGAATGCGGCGCATATAAAGGAAAATGCACGATTAAAATTCAAATATAAAGTAAAATATTGTAATAAGATATATTCTGTTTAGGCTAATATCTTACCATTGCTATATACGTGAAGATAATTCAATTGCAGTTCATTAAAACAGTTAATTAATGTGTTTTCCAAAAAGAGCATCTGCGTCAAGTTGTCCTACCTTGTTTGGTAATGTGGCGCGTTCCGATTTCAGTCCATTATTATTAAATAAAAAACAAATTATGAAGAAAAATTAGTAAAATTTAATGAAAATAAGATAAATGTATTCACGTTTAATATTATTGACATAATTGAGGGATTATATCTGCCCAAATGTCAAGAAAAAATGTTTTTTTAAAAGTACAGATTGTCTCACAATAATTTGAGGAGTACTAAAAATGTTGTATTTTAAGATAAGCTTACAGACGTTGTATAAACAATAGATCAAAATTATATTAATAATAAGTAAAATTTATTCTTTTCCAAAACAGTTATAATGATTCAACATCCGAATAATATCACTATTGTAAACCCTCGAAATATTTATTCTGTCAAAACAAACCTAACCCGCAAACTGGTGAAACGATTTCAAAATACAATTATTCTAAAACAACTCTAAAATACACGATAATAATTAGGATAAAACTTTTTATGCATATTAGAAACGAAATGTTATTACTTTGAGTAAATATTTCTTACCTTCTAACCAAAAACCGGCACTTTATTTCTACAAAATTCCCCGAGCAAAACAAACCACAAACTTGTGCGCCAAGTTACCTGCCGATTTTAGTCCCTAATGCGCCATATTAGTCGCATGTGAAAAGTATTTAATAAAGATTTTTTACATAAAAGTTCAATAATTTTAATCAAAATGTTGAACTTTAAAGCATTCAAGAAACTCGAAACAGAATATTCCCAAAAAATTGTATAAGTTTACACGAAACTTCTGTAATTTTTTACTTGTTTTTAGCTACTCTGACAATACAAGCGAAATAACCAAAACTAACTTTTCGTCATAAAAATCAGGCAATTAATTTAATTATCCCAATTTTTTAATAATTTAAGGTTGAAAACATATATACATGTAATGAAACTACCTTCACAAGCAGAAAATGCGTTAATATTCGAAAACTCGAACGCGCCACATTAGCCACCGCGCCACATTAGCCACCGCGCCACATTCGCCGCCGCTCCCCTATGATGATGCAGAATTGAAAATTCTGGATTTTGATTCATTCATCCTTAAACCTGAAGAGTTTCCAATTGCAAATCTTCAAAATTAGGCTATTTAAGAAATAGTTTGACATTACATCATTTTAAATAACAAGCATTGAAATTTGTAGAATCTTCCATTTAAATCTTAAAAATTGAAGAATTTTCATTGTGAATCTTCAAAATTCAATAAATTTCAAATTTATATTTTCAAAATTCAAGAATTTTCAATTTTAACTCTTCAAAATTATTTATTTTTGAAACTCAAGAATTTGCAATTTTAAAAATTGTAGAATTTTCAAGTTTTTAAATTTACAATTGAAGATTCCGCAGTTATGATGATTCAGAATTGAAAAATCTGGATTTTCGTTTCTTCATCTTTAAGCCTGAAGGGTTTTCAATTGCAAATCTTCAAAATTAGGCTATATAAGAAATATATTCAACATTACATCACTTTAAATTATAAGCATTGAAATTTGTACAATCTTCAATTTTAAATCTTAAAAATTAAAGAATTTTCATTGTGAATCTTCAAAATTCAATAAATTCCAAATTTATATTTTCAAAATTCAAGAATTTTCAATTTTAACTCTTAAAAATTATTTATTTTTGAAACTGAAGAATTGACAATTTTAAAAATTGGAGAATTTTTAAGTTTTTAAATTTACAATTGAAGATTCTGCAGTTATGATGACTCAGAATTGAAAATTCTGGATTTTGATTTACTCATCCTTAACCCTAAAGAGTTTTCAATTACAAACCTTCAAAATTAGGCTATTTAAGAAATATATTTCACATTACAAGATTTTGAATTATAAGAATTGAAATTTGTAGAATCTTCAATCTTAAATCTTAAAAATTAAAGATTTTTCATTGTGAATCTTCAAAATTTAATAAATTTCAAATTTATATTTTCAAAATTCAAGAATTTTCAATTTTAACTCTTCAAAATTGTTTATTTTTGAAACTGAAGAATTTGCAATTTTAAAAATTGGAGAATTTTTAAGTTTTTAAATTTACAATTGAAGATTCCGCAGTTATGATGATTCAGAATTGAAAAATCTGGATTTTCGTTTCTTCATCTTTAAGCCTGAAGAGTTTTCAATTGCAAATCTTCGAAAATTAAGTTATTTAAAAAATCTATTCAAAATTTCAGCATTTTTAATTATAAGCATTACAATTTGTAGAATCTTTAATTTTAAATCTTAAAAATTGAAGAATTTTCATTCTGAATCTTCAAAATTCAATGAATTCCAAAGTTATATTTTCAAAATTCAAGAATCTTCAATTCTAACTCTTCAAAATTGTTTATTTTTGAAACTGAAGAATTTGCAATTTTAAAAATTGGAGAATTTTTAAGTTTTTAAATTTACAATTGAAGATTCCGCTGTGATGATGATTCAGAATTGAAAATTCTGGATTTTGATTTATTTATCCTCAAACCTGAAGATCAATTGCAATTCTTTAAAATTGAGCTATTGAAAAATATGTTAGAAATTACATCATTCTAAACTATAAACATTAAAATTTGTGGAATTTTCAAATTTAAATCTTAAAAATTAAAGAATTTTTTATTCTAAATCTTCAAATTATAACTATGCGTTAAAAAACTTTCCAAATTACGTAATTTTTGTCTAAAACAGTGCTAAATTAGTGAATCTGCAATTAGAAAAATTAAAGAATTTTGAATGGCAAATCGCTTAAATTGAAGAGTTCTCAATTGTGAATCTTCAAAATTGAACTATTCCGAAAAAAACTTTGAATATTTTTCAGCTCCATAATATAAATCTTCCAAATTAAACTATTTTAATAAAAAAATCAAAAATACGTCAATCCATATTATAAACATTAAAATTTGTAGAATCTTCAATTTCAAATCTCAAAAATTGAAGAATTTTCATTGTAAATCTTCAAAATTTACCTATGAGTTAGAAAATCATTCCAATTTACACAATTTTTAAGTAAACCCATGCCAAAGTAATGAATCTTCAATTATAAAAATTAAAGAATTTTAAATTGTGAATTGCTCAGATTGAAGAGTTTTTAATTACGAATCTTAAAAATTGAACTAATTCGATAAAAAGCTAGAATATTACATGACTTCAAAATACAAACCTTCAAAATTTAATGATTTCAAAATCTCTATTTTCAAAATTCAAAAACTTTTAAATTTTAACTCTTCAAAATCGTTTATTTTCGACATTGAAAAATTTCCTATTTTAAAAATTGGTGAATTTTCAAAATTTACAATTGAAGATTCTGTAATTTGGATGATTCCTCCCAAATTATAAAAATTAAAATTTGAAGAATCTTTAATAGCAAGTCTTATAAATTAAAGAAATTTTTTTGTAAATCTTAAATATTTAACTATGTGTTAAAAATCATACCAAATTACACAATTTTTAGCTAAAAAGATGCCAAATTAATGAATCTTCAAATATGAATATTAGAGAATCTTAAATTGTGAATCGCTTAAATTGAAGATTTTTCAATTGAAAATCGTGAAAATTGAACAATTTCGAGAAAAACTTGAATTTTACATACCTTTATATTATAAATCTTCAAAACTAAAAAATTCCCTATATTATAAACATTAAAATTCGTAGAATCTCCCAATTTGAATCTTGAAAATTAAATAAATTTTTATTTTAAATCTTCAAAATATAATAATATGTTGAAAAATATTCCAAATTACAAAATTTGCATTGAAAAACATGTCAAAATAATGAATCTTCAATAATAAAAAATGAATAATTTTAAATTGTGAATTGTTTGATCTGAAGAGTTTCCAAGTATAAATCTTGAAAATTAAACTATTTCGAAAAAACTTTGAATATTACATGACTTCAAAATATAAACCTTCAAAATTTAATAATTTTCAAATCCATATTTTCAAAATTCAACAATTTTCAATTCCAACTCTCAAAATTGTTTATTTTTAAAATTGAAGACTTTACAATTTTGAAAATTGAAGAATTGTTAAAATTTACAATTGAAGATTCTGCAATTTTGATGAATCGGAATTGAAAACATTGGATTTTGATTTAATCATCCTTAAACCTGGGGAGTTTCCAACTGCAAATCTTCAAAAATTGAGATATATAAAAAACGTATTTAAAATTATATTATTCTGAATTATAAACATTAAAAATTTGAAGTTTTATGGTAAATCTTAGGAATTTAACCATGTGTTAAAAAAACATTCCAAATTAAATAATTTTCAATTAAAACGATGCCAAATTAATGAATCTTCAATTTTCAAAATTCAAGAAGTTCTAATTGTAACTCTTCAAAATTGTTTATTTTCCAAATTGAAGAATTTTAAATTTTAAGAATTCAAGAATTTAAAATCTTTGAAATTTTGAATTGAAGATTCCGCAAATTTGATGATTCAGATTTAAAAACTCTGGATTTTGATTTATTTATCCTTGAACCTGAAGAGTTTTCAATTGCAAACCTTGAAAAAAATTTCCAAGATTTTTTTTCGAAAAAACCTTGAGTCTTACATACTTTTATAGTATAAATCTTCAAAACTGAAAAATTCTTAAATCTATATTTTGAAAATTCAATAATTTTCAAATTGCAACCCTTCAGAATTTTTTATTCTGAAAGTTGAAGAATCCCCAATGTTAAAAATTGAAGAATTAAAAAATGTTAAGATTTGAAATTGAAGATTCTACAATTTCGATGATTCTGAATTGAAAACTCTGAATATTGATTTATTCAACCTTGAACCTGGAGAGTTTTCCATTGCGAATCTTCAAAATTAAGCTATTTAAAAAATATATTTAACATTACACCATTCCAAATTATAAACATTAAAATTTGTAGATCTTCAATTTTAAATCTAAAAATTAAAGAAATTTTTATTGTAAATCTTCAAAATTTAACTATGTGTTAAAAAAGATTCCAAATTATATAATTTTTAATTAAAACGATGCCAAATTAATGAATCTTCAATTATGAAAATTAACGAATTTCAAATTGTCTCAATTGTAAATTCTTCAAAATTGAACTATTCCGCAAAAACCTTGCATATTACTTAGCTTTATAATTCAAATCTTCCGAATTCAACTATACAAAAAAAGATATAATCCAAATGACGTAATTCTATATTATAAACATTAAAATTGGTAGAATCTTCAATTTTGAATATTAAAAATTGAAGAATTTTCATTGTAGATCTTCAAAATTCAACAATATTTTTTTGAAAAACTTTTGAATTACATAATTTTGAACCAAAACCTTGCCAAATTGATGAATCTTCAATTAGAAAAATTGAAGAATTTCAAATTGCAAATCGCTTGAATTGAAGTTTTCAATTGCAAATCTTCAAAATTGAGCTATTGAAAAAATATATGTAACATTACACCATTATAAATTATAAACATTAAAATTTGTAGAATGTTCAATTTTAAATTTGAAAATTAAAGAAATGCTTATTGTGAATCTTCAAAATTTAACTATATGTTAGAAAAACATTCCAAATTACATAATTTTTAATTAAAATGATGCCAAATTAATGAATCTTCAATTATGAAAATTAACGAATTTCAAATTGCGAATCGCTTAAAATAAAGAATTCAATTGCAAATCTTGAACATTTTTGTTCGAAAGAACCTTGAATATTACATACTTTAATAGTATAAATCTTCAAAAATAAGAAATTATCAAATCTATTTATTTAAAATTCGAGAATTCCTGAATTGTAACTTTTCAGAATTTTTCATTCGGAAAATTGAAGAATTCCCAATCTTAAAAATTGAAGAATGAAAAATTTTTGAAATTTAAAATTGAAGATTCTGCAATTTTGATGATTCAGATTTGAAAACTCTGGACTTTGATTTATTTATCCTTGAACCTCATAATTCAGTACATAATTTTTAACTAAAACCATGCTCAATTAATGAATCTTCAATTTTTAAAAATGTAGATTTTTAAATTGCGAATCGCTTAAAATAAAGAGTTCTCAATTGTAAATCTTCAAAATTGAACTATTCCGAAAAAACCTTTAATTTTACTTAGCTTCATAATATGAATCTTCCAAATTAAACTATTCAAAAAAGGTATAATCCCAATGTTGCCATTCTACATATATTATAAACATTAAAATTGGTAGAATCTTCAATTTCAAATATTAAGAATTGAAGAATTTTCATTGGCGATCTTCAAAATTCAACAAATGTGTTCCCAAGAAACTTCTGAATTACATAATTCTGAACCGAAATCTTGCGAAATTAATGAATCTTCAATTAGAAAAATCAAAGAATTTCAAATTGCAAATCGCTTAAATTAAAGAGTTTTCAATTGCAAATCTTCAAAATTTTGTTGGAAAAAACCTTGAATATTTCATACTTTCATAGTATAAATCTCCAACACTAAAAAATTCTTGAATCTATATTTTTAAAACATTGAAGAATTAAAAAATTAAAAAATTTGAAATTGAAGATTCTACAATTTTGATGATTCAGAATTGAAAATTCTGGATTTTGGTTTATTTAAACTTGAACCTGGAGAGTTTTTAATTGCGAATCTTCAAAATTAAGCTATTTAACAAATTTATTTAACATTACATCATTCGAAATTATAAACATTAAAATTTTTAGAATCTTTGCTTGCAAATCTTAAAAATTAAAGAAATTTTCATTGTAAATCTTCGAAAATCAACAATGTGTTAAAAAAAACAATCCAAATTACATCATTTTTAACTGAAACGCTGCCAAATTTTGGAATCTTCAATTATGAAAATTAAAGAATTTGAAATTTTGAATCGCTCAAGTTGAATAATTCTAATAATTGAAGAATTATATTTTGTTTTAATTGACGAATGAAGATTCTGCAATTTTGATGATTCAGAATTGAAAAATCTGGATTTTGATTTATTTATCCTCAACCCTAAGGAAGAATTGCAAGTCTTTATAATTAAGCTATTAAAAAATATGTTTGAAATTAGATAATTCCAAATTATAATCATTAAAATTTGAAGAGTCTTCAATTGTAAGTTTTGAAATTTAAAGAAATTTTTATTGTGAATCTTCAATATATAACTGTCTTAAAAAAATATTCAAAATTACATAATTTTCAACTAAAACCATGCCAAATTAATGAATCTTTAATTATAAATATTGAAGATTTGCAAATTTTGAATCGCTTAAATTGAAGATTTCTCAACTGCAGATCTTCAAAATTGAACTATTTCGAAAAAACTTTGAATATTACTTAGCTTCACAATATAAATCTTCCAAATTAAACAATTAAAAAAAAATACATCAAAATTACGTCATTATATTGCAAACATTAAATTTTGTAGAATCTTCAATGTTAAAACTTAAATCGCTTAAATTTAAGAGTTTCCAATTTTAAATCTTGAGAATTGAACTTTTTCAAAAAAACCTTTAATATTACATACTGCTATAGTATAAATCTTCAAAATCAAAAACTTCTCAAATCCCTATTTCAAAAATTCAAGAATTTAAAAATTGTAACTCTTAAAAATTCTTTACTTTTTTTGAAAAAAATACGTTTCAAATTACACCATTCTAAATTATGAAGATCAAAATTTGAAAAATTTTTAATTGAAAATTGAGAAACTCAAAAAATTTTACTTGCAAGTCTTCAAAATTAAGTTACATATCTGAAAAAAATTCAAAGTTACAACATTTTATACTATAAACATTCCAGATAAATCAATTTTGAATCATAAAAATTGAAGAGTTCTGAATTGCAGTTTGCTTGAATTGAATTCTGAAAAATTTCAATATCAGATACCTTGAAAAAATAAATCTTGAAAATTAAATAATTTTAAATTAAATTTTTCCAGAAGTCAAGAATTTTCAATTGCAACTCTTTGAAGGAGTACAAAATTGCCTTAAAAATCTTTAAAATTGAAGATCTTTTAATTTTGAAAATTCACAGTAAAAAATTACTCAATGTTTAAGTATTGCTAGTAAAAATTCTCTAATTTGGAGAAGGCAATATAATTTAATTGAATAATTAGTTTAATTCAATTTTGATTCTAATTTCAATTTTCAATAAATTTTAATTCAATTTAATTAATTCAACTTCAAGAATTTCGAATAATTTTGGGGGTAGTAGTAATTTCAAAAATTGTAAAAAAAATTTCATTTTCATGGATATTTTTCTGCAGAATTATTATGTTTAACTTACCCCTTCACCCCAGCCCCAATGTACCAGATCGTCGCATCGCCCCCCCCCCCCCCCACTACTCCTTTTACCATGACTTCTTCTTTCCACCCTCAATCATAATGTGACACATGAAGTAATATGACACATGTAGTATTATGACACATAGCGCATTACGACACATGAGGTCATATGACACATTAGGTTATATGACACATTAGATAATATGAAACACTAGGTAATATGACACACTAGGTAATATGACACACTAGGTAATA
>CAKNXH010082491.1:0-13358 GCA_932178445.1 Andricus quercusramuli
AATGTTGAGGTCGATCAGACTTCATAGTGGCCGCTGAGCACTATGAAAACGATTTGAAACTAAAATGTTGACAGTTCCAGAAAAAGATTTATAATTTTAGTTGAAAATTCAATTATTCAGTTGAAAAAAATTTTTTTTGTTTAAAAATTAATTTCTTGAACCTCAAATTCAACTATTCTATTCCTCATTACAAATTTCTCTTCTTTAGTTGAAAATTCAACTATTAGGATAAGTTAAAAAATTGTCTTATCTGGAAGAAAATAATTTCCTTTCATTGAAAACTTCTTTTCTGGCTGAAAGGTTGCAATGCAAATGGAATCCAAATGCTGAGGTCGATCAGACTTCATAGTGGCCGCTGAGCACTATGAGATCGATTTGAAACTGGTCTTTTTTTACATTATTCTTGAGAACCAGTTTTCGAAAAAAGTTTTTTATTATTTATTCCAAAGACATTCTGACTCTTGTGACTTCTTTCTGAACCTAAATTCGAGTTGGAATCCAAATGCTGAGGTCGATCAGACATCATAGTGGCCGCAGAGCACTATGAACACGATTTGAAACTGGTATTTTTTCACATTATTCTCGAGAACCAGTTTTCGAGACAAGTTTTTTATTATTTAATCCAAAGACATTCTGACTTTTATGGCTTGTTTCTAACCCTGAATTCGAGTTGGAATCCAAATGCTGAAGTCGATCAGACTTCATAGTGGCCGCTGAGCACTATGAAAGCGATTCGAAACTGGTCTTTTTCACATTATCCTTGAGAACCAGTTTTCGAGACAAGATTTTTTTATTCATTCCGAAGACATTCTGATTCTTATGGCTTCTTTCCAAACCTGAATTCGAGTTGGAATTCAAAGGCTCCAGTCGATCAGACTTCATAATATTGTACAGTATACAAATACACTGAGTCTTTCAAGCTTGGTAGAATTGATTATTAAAGCATGGATGAGTGTTTCGAGGCGTTAGGATGACAATCTAGACAATGATTTTAACATAAAAAAATTATCCTAATAATGACATCGAAGTTTTCGGAAAATGGTCTTTTTCCAAAGAATAAAATAGAAAAATATTCACAGATTTTTCAGCTTTGCAGAAATGATTGTTACTGCGTGGGTGGGTTCGACGAGTGTTAGGACAATCTATAGTTTGAAGACAAAATAAAAAACATCATTGAAGTAATGACTCCGACTTTTTCGGAAAATGGTGTTTTTCCACAGAATAAAATCACAAAATATTCACAGTCTTGCCAGATTTGCAGAAATGATTGGTAGTGCATGGGTGTGTTGGCGGGGAGGGGGGGGGGAGGGTGTTGTAATAAGAATCCGTAGCCTGAAGTCTACAAAAAAAATTCATCCTGGCACAGAGTTAAATATTTTCGTAAAATGATCATGGGATTCTGATTGAAGGGGTGGCCAAGGAGGAAGAGGTGGAAATGGAGGAAGGGCAGGACAAAGAAGGTTTCCAGGAACGATAGTTTAAAAAATTTTCGCGAAAAAAGTGTCAAAACTATCATCTAAAAAGAAAGCTCCAACTAGTACAATAGTTATTATATTACTTTCGATAGACATAAGGATTTGAACTCAAAACTTATAAAAATAATTTAATGACTTCCTTCCATTTCTTGTCCAATAATAGAATAATAAATGATAGAATAAATGATAAATAATGAAAAACTTGTCTCGAAAACTGGTTCTCAAGAATAATGTGGAAAAATACTAGTTTCAAATGGTTTTCATAGTGCTCAGCGGCCACTATGAAGTCTGATCGACTTGAGCCTTTGGATTCCAACTCGAATTCAGGTTTAGAAACAAGCCATAAGAGTCAAAATGTCTTTGGAATAAATAATAAAAAACTTGTCTCATAAACTGGTTCTCAAGAATAATTTGAACAAAGACCAGTTTCAAATCGTTTTCATAGTGCTCAGCGGCCACTATCGAGTCTGATCGACTAGAGCCTTTGGATTCCAACTTAAATGCAGGTTTAGAAAGAAGCCATAAGAGTCAGAATGTCTTTGGAATAAATAATGAAAAAACTTGTTTCGAAAACTGGTTCTCAACATTAATGTGAAAAAAGACCAGTTTCAAATGGTTTTCATAGTGCTCAGCGGCCACCATGAAGTCTGATAGCCTTGAGCCTGTAGATTCCAACTCGAATTAAGGTTTAGAAAGAAACTATAAGAGTCAGAATGTCTTTGGAATAAATAATAAAACACTTGTCTCGAAAACTGGTTCTCAAGAATAATGTGAACAAAGACCAGTTTCAAACCGGTTTCACAGTGCTCAGCGGCCACTATGAAGTCTGGTCGACTTGAACCTTTGGATTCCAACTCGAATTCAGGTTTAGAAAGAAGCCATAAGAGTCAGAATGTCTTTGGAATAAATAATAAAACACTTGTCTCGAAAAATGGTTCTCAAGAATAATGTGAAAAAGACCAGTTTCAAATGGTTTTCACAGTGCTCAGCGGCCACTATGAAGTCTGGTCGACTTGAGCCTCTGGATTCCAACTCGAATTCAGGTTTAGAAAGAAACTATAAGAGTCAGAATGTCTTTGGAATAAATGATAAAACACTTGTCTCGAAAACTGGTTCTCAAGAATAATGTGAACAAAGACTAGTTTCAAATCGTTTTCATAGTGCTCAGCGGCCACTCTGAAGCATCATATGCTGCGTAGAGTGACCTCTCCTGAAAACGTATTGTTGCGGTTTAAGGATGCTGTTTTCCTCGAATTGATAGTACCTATTATTTCGAGCGCGGACGTTGGAGAAGGATTCGACTGACCATAACGGGTTGGTATAACTGTACTGCAGTTTCCCGTGCAGTCGCGAGTGATTCGAGTCAATTATAGTTCGCCCAGGCTTCTTACTTGAGCATTTATTATATTAGGGGGGTCATCCCGTGCGACTATTTTTTTATGAAAAAAAAACGGTTCAATATTTTTTGAAAATCCTAGTTCCGGCGATAGCAAGTGAAAAATTGGTCGGGGCAAAGTTAGAGAATTTTGAAAATGATGTTTGGGACTAGTAATTATTTTAGTTAGTAATTTATTTGCCTTGTATTTTTTCTCTCGCAGTTGCTTCATCCTGAAGACTGTAATTGTAGTGAAGAATTTTGTTATTTAGCTGCAAATTCAGAAATTTTTATTAAAAAGTCATACTTTTTATTTGAAATATCTACTATTACATTATTCATTGAGAATTCATATTTTCTGGTTGAAAATGCTGTTTTTTGGCTTGAATGTTTATCAATTTCTTTGACAATTTTTCCTGTTTTGGCTGTAAAATCTTCATTTGTTGAAAATTCGTCCTTTTGATTAGAAAATTCGTATCTTTGGCGGAAAATTGGTTTCTTGTTGGTTAAAAGTTGACCTGCTTTACTAAACATTCATTCTTTGCTTGCAGCTATTTAGTTCAAATCTATTTCACTGAAATTAACCATTTTTAGTCTAAAATTAAATTATTTGTCTTTGAATTGGTGCATTTTTTGAAAATTTGTCTTTTTTGGTAGAAAATTAATTTTCTTTGTTGAAAATTCGTCGTTTTCGTTAAGAATACATTCTTGTAGCTTAAAAGTTAAACTATTTAGTTGGAGATAAATTCTTCAATTGAAAAAAAAGACAAATTTGTTATGAAAAAAAGTTGATTTTCCATCGAAATGAATGAATTTGCAACTAGAACATAAATTTGTAACTAAAAATGAAATAATTCAATTTTCAGCTGGAAAAATATTTTTGAAACAGAAAAGGAGGTTTGAACAAAATACTTAAATTTCCAATAAATATAATGAATTTTGAACAGATGAATGAATTTTGAAATAAGAAGAACAATTTTCTACGAAAAAGTCGAATTTTCAACTTAAAAATTAATTTTTAAACAAGGGAAATATTTTCAATAAAGTAGTTAAATTTTTAAACAATTATTCCATTTTTTAACTGAAGAGATGAATTTTTCACCTAAATGAATGAATTTGCAAACAATAAGAATAATTTTCTGGAAGGAAGTTAATATCCAAACACATAGTTAAACTTTAAACTAAAAATATCAATTTTCAAGAAAACAAAAACTAATTAAAAAAAAATTAGTTATGAAAATTAAACATGAATCCGAATAAAAAATAAAAAAGTAGGTTATTCCACCAAAAATAGTCTGATTTTCTTATTTTCTTTCATCAATTTCGTTTGCATTTGAGCAAAAAAAAAAAATGAAAAAAAAGGGTAAGTTTTTTGAAAAGAGAGAAAAGAAGATTTTTGAAAAATATGAAAAAGGGAGGAATTATATGATTCATTTTCTTTATTTTATTAACTTTTATTTATTTCTATTTTTGAATTTTTTTAGAGAAATTTAGGTTCTCTAATATTGTCCTAATTTTTAAAAATGACGAGTGCAATCAAAAGATATTTTAGTACCAATTTATTAATAATAAATAAGATAGTTAAGTAGTATAGATAGTAGTATCCTTCATTAACATTAGTCGCCTATACAGTAGGAACATTATTACCGACCGATGATATGGTAGCTCTCTACTTTACCGACTGCATATAATCTACATTTCCGCTTTATCGACCTAAGGTAATCCAGTTTCCTACGGTACCTTCTGAAGAAAATCTATTTTTCTGCTTGATCGGCTAAATATAATCTAGATTCTGGCAAGATCTACTGACGGTAGTCCGGATTATGCAGGATTTTACATTACCTTCGGTCGGTTAATACAAGACCTACCTTCTTCTGGGTTGGTATTTTAGAACGGACAAGAACCATTATCGATTGGCGGTAAATGATCAGACTATTCAAATTTTTATTTACATGGGTCTGTAATATTTATTTTTGATGGTACAAAAAAAATATTCATTTTTTTTAAGCTACACAGAATACAGTTTGAAAAAGATGAAAGCAGTAATAAAATAAAACGTTCATGTAATTTCCCTTTATTGTTTAGCACATGTGTAGTAACAGTTTGCAAAGGGGGTTGTAAAAGGGATTTTGATGGTTCGACACAGATGAAAGTAAACAGTCAATTCAAATTTTGTATATTACGCTATAACAAGAGGAATTCATATCCGGTCAACCGTTTTTCTTGAATCGTTCGAGAGAAGCCAAAACAACGAAATTTTTAACAAAGATAAATAAAAAAAATCCATAGTGAAGAGAGATTGAGAGAAATGCGTGGCGAAATTTGTTGATGCAATTCTTTAAAGGGAACGCATTGTATGCGAATGCACGATCCTACCATGAATAAATACACCTATCTACCACCTCAAGGTCCACCCTTCAGTTAAAGAAAATAAAAGAATCAAATTTTGAATGGCAGGTTTCCACAAAACCTGTGAATTTAGTTTCTACTATTTTTTTCTTAAATTAAATGTATTGACCTAACTAAATTCTACATTTGAAGTATAATTATTCAATTGCGGCTAATTTATTGAAAAACCCCTTAAAAATTAAATGATTTTCTTTCAAGAGACATCCATAAATCTAACTCGTCAAAAGTGTTTATTCTTAAAACTGAAGAATCTCAAATTTTTTAAATTGAAGAATTAAAAAAATTTTAAATTCAGAATTGAAGATTCTGCGATTTTGATCATTCAGAATTGAAAATTCTGGATTTGGATTTATTCATCCTTAAACCTGAAGAGTTTTCAATTGCAAATCTTCAAAATTAGGCTATTTAGAAAATATATTTAACATTACATCATTTTAAATTATAAGCATTGACATTTGTAGAATCTTCAATTTTAAATCTTAAAAATTAAAGAATTTTCATTGTGAATCTTCAAAATTTAATAAATTTCAAATTTATATTTTCAAAATTCAAGAATTTTCAATTTTAACTCTTCGAAATTATTTATTTTTGAAACTGAAGAATTTACAATTTTAAAAATTGGAGAATTTTTAAGTTTTTAAATTTACAATTGAAGATTCTGCTGTTATGATGATGCAGAATTGAAAATTCTGGATTTTGATTCATTCATCCTTAAACCTGAAGAGTTTCCAATTGCAAATCTTCAAAATTAGGCTATTTAGAAAATATATTTAACATTACATCATTTTAAATAACAAGCATTGAAATTTGTAGAATCTTCCATTTAAATCTTAAAAATTGAAGAATTTTCATTGTGAATCTTCAAAATTCAATAAATTTCAAATTTATATTTTCAAAATTCAAGAATTTTCAATTTTAACTCTTCAAAATTATTTATTTTTGAAACTCAAGAATTTGCAATTTTAAAAATTGTAGAATTTTCAAGTTTTTAAATTTACAATTGAAGATTCCGCAGTTATGATGATTCAGAATTGAAAAATCTGGATTTTCGTTTCTTCATCTTTAAGCCTGAAGGGTTTTCAATTGCAAATCTTCAAAATTAGGCTATATAAGAAATATATTCAACATTACATCATTTTAAATTATAAGCATTGAAATTTGTACAATCTTCAATTTTAAATCTTAAAAATTAAAGAATTTTCATTGTGAATCTTCAAAATTCAATAAATTCCAAATTTATATTTTCAAAATTCAAGAATTTTCAATTTTAACTCTTAAAAATTATTTATTTTTGAAACTGAAGAATTGACAATTTTAAAAATTGGAGAATTTTTAAGTTTTTAAATTTACAATTGAAGATTCTGCAGTTATGATGACTCAGAATTGAAAATTCTGGATTTTGATTTACTCATCCTTAACCCTAAAGAGTTTTCAATTACAAACCTTCAAAATTAGGCTATTTAAGAAATATATTTCACATTACAAGATTTTGAATTATAAGAATTGAAATTTGTAGAATCTTCAATCTTAAATCTTAAAAATTAAAGATTTTTCATTGTGAATCTTCAAAATTTAATAAATTTCAAATTTATATTTTCAAAATTCAAGAATTTTCAATTTTAACTCTTCAAAATTGTTTATTTTTGAAACTGAAGAATTTGCAATTTTAAAAATTGGAGAATTTTTAAGTTTTTAAATTTACAATTGAAGATTCCGCAGTTATGATGATTCAGAATTGAAAAATCTGGATTTTCGTTTCTTCATCTTTAAGCCTGAAGAGTTTTCAATTGCAAATCTTCGAAAATTAAGTTATTTAAAAAATCTATTCAAAATTTCAGCATTTTTAATTATAAGCATTACAATTTGTAGAATCTTTAATTTTAAATCTTAAAAATTGAAGAATTTTCATTCTGAATCTTCAAAATTCAATGAATTCCAAAGTTATATTTTCAAAATTCAAGAATCTTCAATTCTAACTCTTCAAAATTGTTTATGTTTGAAACTGAAGAATTTGCAATTTTAAAAATTGGAGAATTTTTAAGTTTTTAAATTTACAATTGAAGATTCCGCTGTGATGATGATTCAGAATTGAAAATTCTGGATTTTGATTTATTTATCCTCAAACCTGAAGATCAATTGCAATTCTTTAAAATTGAGCTATTGAAAAATATGTTAGAAATTACATCATTCTAAACTATAAACATTAAAATTTGTGGAATTTTCAAATTTAAATCTTAAAAATTAAAGAATTTTTTATTCTAAATCTTCAAATTATAACTATGTGTTAAAAAACTTTCCAAATTACGTAATTTTTGTCTAAAACAGTGCCAAATTAGTGAATCTGCAATTAGAAAAATTAAAGAATTTTGAATGGCAAATCGCTTAAATTGAAGAGTTCTCAATTGTGAATCTTCAAAATTGAACTATTCCGAAAAAAACTTTGAATATTTTTTAGCTCCATAATATAAATCTTCCAAATTAAACTATTTTAATAAAAAAATCAAAAATACGTCAATCCATATTATAAACATTAAAATTTGTAGAATCTTCAATTTCAAATCTCAAAAATTGAAGAATTTTCATTGTAAATCTTCAAAATTTACCTATGAGTTAGAAAATCATTCCAATTTACACAATTTTTAAGTAAACCCATGCCAAAGTAATGAATCTTCAATTATAAAAATTAAAGAATTTTAAATTGTGAATTGCTCAGATTGAAGAGTTTTTAATTACGAATCTTAAAAATTGAACTAATTCGATAAAAAGCTAGAATATTACATGACTTCAAAATACAAACCTTCAAAATTTAATGATTTCAAAATCTCTATTTTCAAAATTCAAAAACTTTTAAATTTTAACTCTTCAAAATCGTTTATTTTCGACATTGAAAAATTTCCTATTTTAAAAATTGGTGAATTTTCAAAATTTACAATTGAAGATTCTGTAATTTGGATGATTCCTCCCAAATTATAAAAATTAAAATTTGAAGAATCTTTAATAGCAAGTCTTATAAATTAAAGAAATTTTTTTGTAAATCTTAAATATTTAACTATGTGTTAAAAATCATACCAAATTACACAATTTTTAGCTAAAAAGATGCCAAATTAATGAATCTTCAAATATGAATATTAGAGAATCTTAAATTGTGAATCGCTTAAATTGAAGATTTTTCAATTGAAAATCGTGAAAATTGAACAATTTCGAGAAAAACTTGAATTTTACATACCTTTATATTATAAATCTTCAAAACTAAAAAATTCCCTATATTATAAACATTAAAATTCGTAGAATCTCCCAATTTGAATCTTGAAAATTAAATAAATTTTTATTTTAAATCTTCAAAATATAATAATATGTTGAAAAATATTCCAAATTACAAAATTTGCATTGAAAAACATGTCAAAATAATGAATCTTCAATAATAAAAAATGAATAATTTTAAATTGTGAATTGTTTGATCTGAAGGGTTTCCAAGTATAAATGTTGAAAATTAAACTATTTCGAAAAAACTTTGAATATTACATGACTTCAAAATATAAACCTTCAAAATTTAATAATTTTCAAATCCATATTTTCAAAATTCAACAATTTTCAATTCCAACTCTCAAAATTGTTTATTTTTAAAATTGAAGACTTTACAATTTTGAAAATTGAAGAATTGTTAAAATTTACAATTGAAGATTCTGCAATTTTGATGAATCGGAATTGAAAACATTGGATTTTGATTTAATCATCCTTAAACCTGGGGAGTTTCCAACTGCAAATCTTCAAAAATTGAGATATATAAAAAACGTATTTAAAATTATATTATTCTGAATTATAAACATTAAAAATTTGAAGTTTTATGGTAAATCTTAGGAATTTAACCATGTGTTAAAAAAACATTCCAAATTAAATAATTTTCAATTAAAACGATGCCAAATTAATGAATCTTCAATTTTCAAAATTCAAGAAGTTCTAATTGTAACTCTTCAAAATTGTTTATTTTCCAAATTGAAGAATTTCAAATTTTAAGAATTCAAGAATTTAAAATCTTTGAAATTTTGAATTGAAGATTCCGCAAATTTGATGATTCAGATTTAAAAACTCTGGATTTTGATTTATTTATCCTTGAACCTGAAGAGTTTTCAATTGCAAACCTTGAAAAAAATTTCCAAGATTTTTTTTCGAAAAAACCTTGAGTCTTACATACTTTTATAGTATAAATCTTCAAAACTGAAAAATTCTTAAATCTATATTTTGAAAATTCAATAATTTTCAAATTGCAACCCTTCAGAATTTTTTATTCTGAAAGTTGAAGAATCCCCAATGTTAAAAATTGAAGAATTAAAAAATGTTAAGATTTGAAATTGAAGATTCTACAATTTCGATGATTCTGAATTGAAAACTCTGAATATTGATTTATTCAACCTTGAACCTGGAGAGTTTTCCATTGCGAATCTTCAAAATTAAGCTATTTAAAAAATATATTTAACATTACACCATTCCAAATTATAAACATTAAAATTTGTAGATCTTCAATTTTAAATCTAAAAATTAAAGAAATTTTTATTGTAAATCTTCAAAATTTAACTATGTGTTAAAAAAGATTCCAAATTATATAATTTTTAATTAAAACGATGCCAAATTAATGAATCTTCAATTATGAAAATTAACGAATTTCAAATTGTCTCAATTGTAAATTCTTCAAAATTGAACTATTCCGCAAAAACCTTGCATATTACTTAGCTTTATAATTCAAATCTTCCGAATTCAACTATACAAAAAAAGATATAATCCAAATGACGTAATTCTATATTATAAACATTAAAATTGGTAGAATCTTCAATTTTGAATATTAAAAATTGAAGAATTTTCATTGTAGATCTTCAAAATTCAACAATATTTTTTTGAAAAACTTTTGAATTACATAATTTTGAACCAAAACCTTGCCAAATTGATGAATCTTCAATTAGAAAAATTGAAGAATTTCAAATTGCAAATCGCTTGAATTGAAGTTTTCAATTGCAAATCTTCAAAATTGAGCTATTGAAAAAATATATGTAACATTACACCATTATAAATTATAAACATTAAAATTTGTAGAATGTTCAATTTTAAATTTGAAAATTAAAGAAATGCTTATTGTGAATCTTCAAAATTTAACTATATGTTAGAAAAACATTCCAAATTACATAATTTTTAATTAAAATGATGCCAAATTAATGAATCTTCAATTATGAAAATTAACGAATTTCAAATTGCGAATCGCTTAAAATAAAGAATTCAATTGCAAATCTTGAACATTTTTGTTCGAAAGAACCTTGAATATTACATACTTTAATAGTATAAATCTTCAAAAATAAGAAATTATCAAATCTATTTATTTAAAATTCGAGAATTCCTGAATTGTAACTTTTCAGAATTTTTCATTCGGAAAATTGAAGAATTCCCAATCTTAAAAATTGAAGAATGAAAAATTTTTGAAATTTAAAATTGAAGATTCTGCAATTTTGATGATTCAGATTTGAAAACTCTGGACTTTGATTTATTTATCCTTGAACCTCATAATTCAGTACATAATTTTTAACTAAAACCATGCCAAATTAATGAATCTTCAATTTTTAAAAATGTAGATTTTTAAATTGCGAATCGCTTAAAATAAAGAGTTCTCAATTGTAAATCTTCAAAATTGAACTATTCCGAAAAAACCTTTAATTTTACTTAGCTTCATAATATGAATCTTCCAAATTAAACTATTCAAAAAAGGTATAATCCCAATGTTGCCATTCTATATTATAAACATTAAAATTGGTAGAATCTTCAATTTCAAATATTAAGAATTGAAGAATTTTCATTGGCGATCTTCAAAATTCAACAAATGTGTTCCCAAGAAACTTCTGAATTACATAATTCTGAACCGAAATCTTGCGAAATTAATGAATCTTCAATTAGAAAAATCAAAGAATTTCAAATTGCAAATCGCTTAAATTAAAGAGTTTTCAATTGCAAATCTTCAAAATTTTGTTGGAAAAAACCTTGAATATTTCATACTTTCATAGTATAAATCTCCAACACTAAAAAATTCTTGAATCTATATTTTTAAAACATTGAAGAATTAAAAAATTAAAAAATTTGAAATTGAAGATTCTACAATTTTGATGATTCAGAATTGAAAATTCTGGATTTTGGTTTATTTAAACTTGAACCTGGAGAGTTTTTAATTGCGAATCTTCAAAATTAAGCTATTTAACAAATTTATTTAACATTACATCATTCGAAATTATAAACATTAAAATTTTTAGAATCTTTGCTTGCAAATCTTAAAAATTAAAGAAATTTTCATTGTAAATCTTCGAAAATCAACAATGTGTTAAAAAAAACAATCCAAATTACATCATTTTTAACTGAAACGCTGCCAAATTTTGGAATCTTCAATTATGAAAATTAAAGAATTTGAAATTTTGAATCGCTCAAGTTGAATAATTCTAATAATTGAAGAATTATATTTTGTTTTAATTGACGAATGAAGATTCTGCAATTTTGATGATTCAGAATTGAAAAATCTGGATTTTGATTTATTTATCCTCAACCCTAAGGAAGAATTGCAAGTCTTTATAATTAAGCTATTAAAAAATATGTTTGAAATTAGATAATTCCAAATTATAATCATTAAAATTTGAAGAGTCTTCAATTGTAAGTTTTGAAATTTAAAGAAATTTTTATTGTGAATCTTCAATATATAACTGTCTTAAAAAAATATTCAAAATTACATAATTTTCAACTAAAACCATGCCAAATTAATGAATCTTTAATTATAAATATTGAAGATTTGCAAATTTTGAATCGCTTAAATTGAAGATTTCTCAACTGCAGATCTTCAAAATTGAACTATTTCGAAAAAACTTTGAATATTACTTAGCTTCACAATATAAATCTTCCAAATTAAACAATTAAAAAAAAATACATCAAAATTACGTCATTATATTGCAAACATTAAATTTTGTAGAATCTTCAATGTTAAAACTTAAATCGCTTAAATTTAAGAGTTTCCAATTTTAAATCTTGAGAATTGAACTTTTTCAAAAAAACCTTTAATATTACATACTGCTATAGTATAAATCTTCAAAATCAAAAACTTCTCAAATCCCTATTTCAAAAATTCAAGAATTTAAAAATTGTAACTCTTAAAAATTCTTTACTTTTTTTGAAAAAAATACGTTTCAAATTACACCATTCTAAATTATGAAGATCAAAATTTGAAAAATTTTTAATTGAAAATTGAGAAACTCAAAAAATTTTACTTGCAAGTCTTCAAAATTAAGTTACATATCTGAAAAAAATTCAAAGTTACAACATTTTATACTATAAACATTCCAGATAAATCAATTTTGAATCATAAAAATTGAAGAGTTCTGAATTGCAGTTTGCTTGAATTGAATTCTGAAAAATTTCAATATCAGATACCTTGAAAAAATAAATCTTGAAAATTAAATAATTTTAAATTCAATTTTTCCAGAAGTCAAGAATTTTCAATTGCAACTCTTTGAAGGAGTACAAAATTGCCTTAAAAATCTTTAAAATTGAAGATCTTTTAATTTTGAAAATTCACAGTAAAAAATTACTCAATGTTTAAGTATTGCTAGTAAAAATTCTCTAATTTGGAGAAGGCAATATAATTTAATTGAATAATTAGTTTAATTCAATTTTGATTCTAATTTCAATTTTCAATAAATTTTAATTCAATTTAATTAATTCAACTTCAAGAATTTCGAATAATTTTGGGGGTAGTAGTAATTTCAAAAATTGTAAAAAAAATTTCATTTTCATGGATATTTTTCTGCAGAATTATTATGTTTAACTTACCCCTTCACCCCAGCCCCAATGTACCAGATCGTCGCATCGCCCCCCCCCCCCCCCACTACTCCTTTTACCATGACTTCTTCTTTCCACCCTCAATCATAATGTGACACATGAAGTAATATGACACATGTAGTATTATGACACATAGCGCATTACGACACATGAGGTCATATGACACATTAGGTTATATGACACATTAGATAATATGAAACACTAGGTAATATGACACACTAGGTAATATGACACACTAGGTAATA
>CAKNXH010082512.1:0-11199 GCA_932178445.1 Andricus quercusramuli
ATTTCGTTGGAAATTTGTTGTTTTTTGGCTGATAAATTATTTTTTAACTAAAAATTTAACTATTTCAGTTAGAGATTATTCATTTTATTTGAAAATTCATCTCTCTGGTTGAAAACTTTTTTGGTATTTTAGTTGAAAAATCAACTTTTTGATTGAAATTTTATATTTTTTAGTTGAAAATTCGCCTTTTTCGGTGAAAAAATTATTCTTTTTGGCTAAAAAGACAAGTTTTTTCAAAACTCGCTGTTTTTTGGTAGATAATTTTTTTTAACTAAAAATTCAACTATTCCAGCTGAAGAATGACCATTTTAGTTGAAAATTTATCTTTTTGGTTAAAAATTTAAGTATTTTAAATTCTTCTTTTTTATTTGGAAAATAATTTCTCTACTGGAAATTTAACTATTCTATTTTTGGTAAAAAGTTTATATTTTTTAGTTTAAAATTCAACTTTTTGGTTGAAAAAAGATCTTTTTTAACTGAAAATTTATCCTTTTAGGTAAAAAATTAATCTTCTTGGTTGAAAATTCAATAATTTGGTTAAAAAATAATCCTTTTTGGTTGAAAATTCTGTATATAGAGATAATTCAGGGTATTCCAAAGAGGGGAAATGGGGAGAGGGGAAGTAGGGGAAGTAAGGGGTAGGGAAGTAGGGGAAGTAAAGGGTAGGGAAGTAGGGGAAGTAAAGGGTAGGGAAGTAGGAAAATTGAGGGTTGAGGGAAGGGGAAGTAGGGGAAATGACGGAAGTGAGGGAGGGGAAGTCGCTGAAATAAGTGGAAGGGAAGTATGGGGAATGAAAAGAGAATAACTAGGGGAATTATGGACAATGAAGGAAGGGGAGGCAGGAAGATAAAGGGAGGGGAATTATGGGAAGTGAGGAGGGTAAGTGATAGGAAATGAGGGGAAGGGAAGTGAGGGGAAATGTGGCGGGAGAAAGTAGGAGAAATTATGGAAGGGGAACTGAGGGTGAATGAGGACTGGGGAAGGGAAGTGGGGAAAGGAGAGTGTTAGATGGGGAAGTGAGGAGAGAGTGAAAAAGAGGAGGGAGAAGTTGGGGCGGGGAACGGAAGCGAAAGTTGAAGTGTGGGGAGGGAAAATATGGGAGGGGGAGGTTTGAACGACTTAAACCCTTTTTTATAGGAAACCCCTTTACTGACAAACTTTTATAAAAAATGTCTCTTCTTTCAGGTTTGGTCTGCGTTCAAAAAGACCCATTGTAGCAGTTTTAACTATACTAAATATAACATTATTGATGCTATTATATGTTATTCATTACTACAATCCAAATAAAATAATATTTCCACCTGATCCTGAAAATCCGCAACCGTCATCATGGAGCAAATTGAGGACTTTCAAACGAGGTGCCGTTTGCGCAGATGGAGCACCTTGTGCTTTTATTGGAAAGTAAGTAATAAATAATTATTATTATAAGAAAATTATTTATGAGAAAATCGACTTTGAAAGATTCGCCACAGGCCACATAGAGTTAAGGGAAAAACACCCTCATTTCCTCTACTTCCCTTCGCATTATTTCCCCTCATTTCCCCTATTTCACTTACTTCCCTTCCCCTCATTCTCCCTACTTCACATACTGTGCTTCCCCTCATTTCCCGTACTCTCCCACCACTCCTCCGACTTTCCATCTCGCCATTTCCCCTTTTCATCCCTACTTCCGGCTCCTGATTTTGCCGCATTTCCCCTACCCCCTTATTTCCCCTACTACCCCTATTGTAATTTCTCTACTCATATCCCCTCACTTCCCCTCCCCTCACTTCTCCTACCCTCATTCCCCCTAATTTTCCCTACCTCCACCTCATTTCCCCTACTTCCCACCCACTACTTTCCCCTCAGTTCCCCTAGTTAGAAGAAGAATTCAGAATTAAGAAGAATTTAAAAATTAATTTATCAATTTACAGATATTATTCGTTTTTATTATAGATCAATATTGGAAAAAAATGGATCGGCCGTTGACGCAACATTGGCGGCGATGATTTGCAATGGATTCATTAATATGCATAGTTTGGGCTTCGGTGGTGGATTTTTGATGACTATTTATGAGAAAAAAACTAAAAAGGCTTATTTTCTGGATGCTCGATATTCTGCGCCACTGGCCGCACATGAAAACATGTACGATGGTAAACCAAGAAATGCTTCGAAAACTGGTAATTTTAATTTACTAAAAACTAAAAATATAGTACCGGTCGGTGAAACAAGAAGGTTGGCAATTTTTATATCATCTTAGCATCGGTCGGTAATACAGATTCCATGCAGATTCCTACCCTAAATTACCCTCAGTTGATAATTCAGATTTCCTGCAGATTCCTACAAAAAGTCCCGACTCGATCGGTACCTGTTTTACCGACTGATGGCAAAATGATACCAAAAAATTACCGACATTCCTGTTTTACCGACCGACGGTAAACATAAATATGAATATTGCCACCTTCCCTGTTTTACCGACAAATAATTAAACGCTTACCTAACAGGAATCTGCAATACCAACCGACGGTAATTATCTGGTGTCGGTTACTTGGTTTGAACGAAACCTTGCTCGGTCGGTAAATGTGGAGCCGTAGCCACTTAGCCTAGCTACTTTTCTACAAATCTTGTAACCATGACAGTTATTCCAGATTTTCAGCTTTTCCCTGACCTATGGCTATGTGTTTTATACTTTTGAAGTGGGGAAAACAAATTTGGAAATTTGAATTTCGCGCTAAAATGATCGAAAACTTTTAAGGTTATGTTTAAATCCGAGTCTGACATTGCGATTTTGGCGCGAAATTTAAATCTGAATTTAGTTTAAAAAGATAAAGGGAATTTTTTCTTACAAATACATAGGAGGATTATCAGTAGCTGTTCCGGGAGAACTTGCTGGTTATTGGGAAGCACATAAAAAATTTGGAAAATTACCCTGGGAAAATTTAGTTCAACCGAGTATCGAAATCTGTGAGAATGGTTACAATTTAACAAAATCACAGTACAAAGGACTTCAAGAGGATAATTTCAACATCAACGATGATCCTACTTTGAAGTGGGTAACTTAAATAATATTATTAATTAATTATTATTAATTACTATATTATATATTATATAGTAATTATTATTCGATTCAATCCGAAATGCCTAGAATCAATAACATTATTTCAAAATTCATCAAAAATTCATCAAGATTTGTCTAATAGCTTGGAAATTGTTTAAAAATGTATTAAATTTGTTATAAACAAATAGGTAAGTGAAAATGGATTCATGGGGATTGACAGTGATTCGTTGATTTATTTGCACAAAATTTGAACAATTTGTGGACAAAAACCGTTCTTCAATTGAATTTATTGATTATAATAAATAAATTGTTATTCTATAAACAAATTTGATAAACAATTAACCATAGCAGATAGTAATGTTGAAACAAATCAAGTTTTTTCTATTGAAGCGGCCAGAAATTATACGAAAAAATCAACAAATTATCGGGTTTATTCATCCAATAACAACTGATGATTGTTTAAACAAATTTAATTAACAAATGCACTGTATGGCTATTTTTAGATGTAAAAACTTGTCTGTTTCAACGCGATGAAGTGTACGTAACCAATTTCTAAATTTCTGTGGAGCTTATATGACACTGTACAATTTTCATTGTTAACAACAATTGTTTAAACAATTTTTATCATCTTATGCATTCTTTAAGAAAAAATTGCGTTTTTTAAAAGAATTAGCAGACTCTTATTTAGCAATGGCTCTGTGCCATCAGTCAACAACAATTCAAATTTTTTTAAACAAAACTAATTAACAAATGCATTTTGCGGATATTTCTAAATATGAAAACTTGTTTTTTTCATATTTAAAATTGACGTAGCCGTCAGCAGTTTTTCACTGAGAAAATAACAAGTTTTTAACTTTAGAAATAGCCGAAAAATGAATTTGTTAATTAATTTTGTTTAAAATGATGGAAATTATTGATTGTCATATAAGCTCCCTCAAAGTTTAGAAATTAGTTATTTATACTTTATTACGTTGAAAGAACCAAGTTTTTACCTCTAAAAATAGACAGAGAGTGAATTTGTTAATTAAATTTGTTTAAACAATCATCAGTTGTTATTTTATGAATAAAACTGATAATTTTATGACATTTTCGTATAATTTCTGGCCGATTCAACAAAAAAAAATTGATTTATTTCAACATAACTACCTCCTATGGATATTTGTTTATAACATTTGTTTATAAAATAACAAATTTATTATATTTCATGAATTCCATTAAAAAACGGTTTTTGCTTACAAATTGTTAAAATTTCGTGCAAATCAATTCACGAATCACTGCCAATTCCCATGAATCTATTTTCACTCACCTATTTGTTTATAACAAATTTAATACATTTTTAAACAATTTCTAAGCTATGTGACAACTTGTACGGATAGTTCTTTTATTGATTCTAGGTATTTTGGATTGAATCCAAGTATTTCTTGTAACCAGTACTAAGAAAAAAAATCCATTTTTGTTATTAAATAGAAAAATTAAATTTTTTTTTTATCAGCCTCAGTCGATTGATAGAGAATTTTATAAGCTTTGATTTAGAATAAAAAACATTAAAATTGGATTAAAATTGTGGCCTGTAAAATAATTTGTCCAGAGACACCTTTTTTGCCCCACTGTGCGTCTGTCGTACTTTTTTCCGGAGAGGGGAAGTGAGGGGAAATTAGGAGGCGGAAAGTAGGGGGAGTGAGGAGAGGAAGTGAGGGGACAAAGGAGGGAAATGATTGTAGAAGTAGGTGAAGTACGGGAAATAAGGGTGGAGAAGTAGTGGAAATAAGTGGAGGGAGAGGAGAGGAACAATAAGGAGAGAAAAACTAGGGGTGGGAAAGTAGAGGAGGGAGAGGAAATGATGGAAAATGAGGGTAGAGGAAGTAGGCTCAATTATTAGAAATGAGGTTGAGTAGGAGAGGAGGTATTAGCTAGGGAAGCGAGAAGAGGCGGCAGTAGAGGAGGAAGACTATGGGAGAGGGGGGAGCGCAGGGAAAAGCGATGTTAGGAAAAGTAAAGGGAGTAGTGGAGGTTGAGTAGAAGTGAGTAACAATCAGGGGTGGATAATGAGGGGAGTGTGAGTGAGGGGAGTGTGAGTGAGGGGAGGAATGATGGGAAATGAGAGTGGAGGAAGTAGAGGCAATGATTAGAAATGAGGTTGAGTAAAAGAGGGAAAATGAGGGCCGGTGGAGGGGAAATTAAGACTGGTGAAGTTAAGTAGAGGAAGAGGAGAGTTATCTAGGGAAGCGAGAAAAGGGAGAAATAGAGGAGGAAGAAGTTGAGAATGGGAAGAGATGAGTGAAGTGAGGGCAGGAGAAGTTGGGGGGCATAGAGGGAGAGGAAGTAGGGAAGGTGAGTGAAGATGAGGGGAGGGAGATGAGGGGTGCGAAAGTAGAGGAGGGAGAGGAAACGATGTAAAATTAGGGTAGAGAAAGTATAGTCAATCATTAGAAATGAGGTTGAGTAGAAGGGGAGACATGAGGGCTGGAGAATTAAAGGAATGGGAGTGTTAGCTAGGGAAGCGAGAAGAGGCGGCAGTAGAGGAGGAAGACGTTGGGAGAGGGGGGATCGCAGGGTAAAGTGATGGTAGGAAAAGTAGAGGGAGTAGTGGAGGTGGAGTAGAAGTGAGAAACAATAAGGGGTGGATAATAAGGGGAGTGTGAGTAAGGGGAGGAATGATGGGAAATGAGAGTGGAGGAAGTAGAGGCAATATTTGGAAATGAGGTTGAGTAGAAGAGGGAAAATGAGGGCTGGTGGAGTGGAAATAAACGCAAATGAAGGAAAGTAGAGGAAGGGGAGTGTTATCTAGGGAAGCGAGAAAATGGAGAAGTAGAGGAGGAGGAAGTTGAGAATGGGAAGAGATGGGTGAAGTGAGGGCAGGAGAAGTTGGGAGGCATAGAGGGAGAGGAAGTAGGAAGGTGAGTGACGACGAGGGGAGGGAAATGAGGGGTGCGAAAGGAGGGGAGGGAAATGAGGGGTGCGAAAGTATAGGAGGGAGGGGAAATTATGGAAAATGAGGGTAGAGGAAGTAGGAACAATAATTAGAAATGAGTGTGAGTAGGAAAGGTAAAGTTATGGCTGGGAGAGGCAAGTAGAGGAGGGAGAATCTGGGGAAGGGGAGCGAAGGGTAAAGTAACCAGAGGAGAAGTAAGGAGAGTAGAGGAGGTGGAGTAGGAGAAGTGAGTAACAATGAGGGGTGGAAAATGAGGAGAGTGTAAGTAAGGGGATGAATGATGGAAAATGTGGGTGGAGGAAGTAGAGGCAATGATTGAAAATGAGGTTGATCAGGGAAGGCAAAATGAGGGGTGGTGGAGGGGAAATTTTGGGGATGGGAAGAGATGGGTGAAGTGAGAGCAGGAGTAGTAGGGGGGCATAGAGGGAGGGGAAGTATGGAAGGTGAGTGACGATGAGGGGAGGGAAATTAGGGGTACGTAAGTAGGGGAAAGAGGCGAAATTCTGCGAAAACTTCGAAAAATTTTATAAAATACAATTTCTGTACAAAAGAAGCAGGATTTATTTAATTTTAGTGGAATAAAAATTTTATTTTTTTAGAGAAATGTTCATTGATCCCGAAACGGGTCATCTTCGAAAACCTGGTACAGTAATTAGACCAAAAAAATTGTGCGAAACGATGAGAATAGTAGCGGAAAAAGGTGCCAATGAATTTTATAATGGAACTTTGGGTCGAAAAATCGTGGAAGACTTGCAGAGAAGAGGAGGTATAATCGAGTTTAAGGATCTGAATGATTACAGGTACAAAAAAATAATTTAATTGAAATTTAAGAAATTAAATTCAGTATTTATAATTGAATTTTCATCATAAAATGTAAATTTTCACATCAAAAATGGAAAAATTAAATTTTCAGTTAAAAAAAATATTTTTCAACTAAAAAGACGTATTTCAATCCAAAAAAATGAATTTTCAACAAAATCGTTAAATTTTCAAACAAAGAAATGAATTTTCAGCCAAAAAGATCAATTTTCAACCAAGAAAATTTTTTTACCAAAAAGACAAATTTTCAACCAAATAATTAGATTTTTAACCAAGGAAATGAATTTTCAATCAAAAGGAGAAATTTCCAACCAAGAAGAAAATTTTTTGTACAAAAAAGAATTTTTAAACATGTAGTTGAATTTTTATCTAACAAAGATAAATTTTCAACCAAAAATGGACAAGTTAAATTTTGAGATCAAGAAAATTAATTTTCAACCAAAAAAATTAATTCTCAACAAAATAGTTAAGTTTTGAAAAATAATTTTCCACAAAATAAATGAATTTTTCAACCATCCTAATTGGATTTTCATCCGAAAAATGTAAATTTTCAATTAAAAATGAACAAGTTAAATTTGTACTTGAAAAAAATTAATTTTTAACAAAAAAAAACTTCCAACCAAAAAATTTAAATTTTAACCGAAAAAAATTTTTTTTTACCAAGAAGCCAAATTTTAAATAAAATACAAGAACTTTAAATAAAAAAAATTAAAGAGCTATCTTCAACCAAGTAGTTTAGTTTTCAAACAAAAGAGGTGAATTTTCAACCAAAAATGGAAAAGTTCAACAATAGGTCGATCCATGCGTCTCAGAGACGTCAATAAATAGAGTAAACATTGTATTGTTGTATTTTGAATCAAATAAAAGTTTTTCTCATAGAAACAAAATAAACTATTTTTTGAAACTTCATAAATCGGTATTGGTGGATCATAAAAGGTTCAACAATAGGTCGATCGGTGCGTCTCAGAGACGCGAACAAATGGAGTGAATATATTATTGTTGTATTTTGAATCTCAAAAAAGTTATTCTTATATAAACAAAATGAACTATTTTTTAAAACTTCATAAACCGGTACTGTTGAGTCATAGAAGTTTCAACAATAGGTCGATCGATGCGTCTCAAAGACGCGAACCAATAGAGTTGATATCGTATTGTTGTATTTTGAATTAAAAAAAAAGTTTTTTATATAAACTGAATAAGGTACTTTCTGAAACTTCATGAATCGGTACCGTTGAGTCATAGAAGGTGCAACAATAGGTCAATCGATGCGTCTCGAAGATGGGAACAAATAGAGTACACATTTTATTGTTCTATTTTGCATCTCAAATAAGTTTTTCTTGTATAAACAAAATAAACTATTTTTGAAACTCAACATTCGGTACTGCTGAGTCACAGAAGGTTCAAAAATAGGTCGATCGATGCGTCTTAGTGACGCAAATAAATAGAGTTGATATCGTATTGTTGTATTTCAAATTTAAAAGAAGTTTTTTTTTATGTAAACTGAATAAAGTATTTTTTGAAACTTGATAAATCGGTACTGTTGAGTCGTAGAAGGTTCAACAATAGGTCGATCGATGCTTCTCTAAGATGCGAACAAATAAAATACACATTGTATTGTATTTTGAATCGCAAAAAAGTTTTTCTCACATAAACAAAATAAACTATTTTTTGAAACTTCATAAATCGGTATTGGCAGATAATAAAATGTTCAACAATGAGTCGATCATTGAGTCTCAGAGACGCGAAAAATAAAGTAGATATCGTATTGTTGTATTTCGAATCTCAAAAAAGTTTTTCTTATATAAACTGAGTAGAGTATTTTTTGAAACTTGATAAACCGGTACTGTTGAGTCGTAGAAGGTTCAACAATCGGTCGATCGATGCGTCTCGAAAATGCGAACAAATAGAGTACACACTGTATTGCTGTATTTTGAAGCTCAAACAAGTTTTTCCCATATAAACAAAATGAACTATTCTTCTAAACTTCTTAAATCAATATTGGTGGATCATAAAAGATTCAACAATAGGTCGATCGATGTGTCTCAGAGACGCGAACAAATAGAGTATATATCGTATTGTTGTATTTTGAATCTCAAAAAAGTTTTTCTCATATAAACAAAATGAACTATTTTTTTAAACAACATAAATCGGTCCTGTTGAATCACAGAAGGTTCAACAATAGGACGATCGATGAGTGTCAGAGACGCGAACAAATGAAGTAGATATCATATTGTTGTATTTCGAATCTCAAAGAAGTTTTTCTGATATAAATGGAATGAAGTTTTTTCTGAAACTTCATAAATCGGTACCGGTGAGTCATAGAAGGTGCAACAATAGGTCGATCGATGCGTCTCAATGACGCGAACAAATAGAATTGATATCGTATTGTTGTATTTTAAATAAAAAAAAAAAAATTTTTATATGAACTGAATGAAGTATTGTTTGGAACTTAATAAATCGGTACTGTTAAGTCGTAGCAGGTTCAACAATAGGTCGATCGATGCGTCTCGAAGATGCGAAGAAACAGAGTAAATATCGTATAGTTGTATTTTGAATCTCAAAAAAGTTATTCTTATATAAACAAAATGAACTATTTTCTGAAACTTCATAAATCGGTACCGGTGAGTCACAGAAGATGTAACAATAGGTCGATCGATGCGTCTCAAAGATGCGAACAAATATAGTACAGATTGTATTGTTCTATTTTTCATCTCAAAGAAGTTTTTCTCGTATAAACAAAATGAACTATTTTTGAAACTTCACAAATCGGTACTGTTGAGTCATAGAAGGTTCAACAATAGGTCGATCGATGCGTCTCAGTGACACAAACAAATAGAGTTCATATCGTATTCTTTTATTATGAATTTAAGAAAAGTTTTTTTATATAAACTGAATAAAGTATTTTTTGAACTTAATAAATCGGTACTGAGAGCCTTAAAAGGTTCAACAATAGGTCGATCGATGCTTCTCGAAGATGCGAATAAATAGAGTTGATATCGTATTGTTGTATTTTGAATCTCAAAAACGTTATTCTTATATAAACAAAATGAACTATTTTCTGAAACTTCATAAATCGGTACCGGTGCGTCACAGAAGGTGTAACAATAGGTCGATCGATGCGTCTCAAAGATGCGAACAAATAGAGTACACATTGTATTGTTCTATTTTGCATCTCAAAGAAGTTTTTCTCGTACAAACAAAATAAACTATTTTTGAAAGTTCATAAATCGGTACTGTTGATTCATAGAAGGTTCAACAATAGGTCGATCGAAGCGTCTCGAAGACGCGAACAGATACATCTTCCCTTTATGAGGAAGGAATTAATATATTTCAGGGCCAAATGGAGAGAACCAACCAAAACAAGACTTTCTGATGGGACCAGATTATATTCTGCAGGTGTACCAGGAGGTGGAGATATACTTGCATTCATTATGAACGTTCTCGATGAATTTAAATTTGAAAAGGAGAGCACAGCTGATATAAATTCGACAGTGATTACATTTCAGCGAGTGATAGAAACTTTCAAATATGCTTACGCTTTTAGAACGAAATTAGGAGATGTTGATTACGCTGATATTTCTCAAGTAATTACAATTGTTTATAAATTATTCCCTTAAATAATTTTGTAAATTTGCAACAAATTTAACTTTTTCTTTTTTGTTTAGTTGCTAAATAATTTAACATCGAGGGAATTTTCGCGGCTCTATTGGTCGAAAATAAGCAGCGAAAGAACCTGGAACGATCCTTCACATTACGGGGCAGAAAATCCCGGAAGGATTAATAATCATGGAACATCGCATATATCGGTTCTGGCACCCAACGGTGACGCCGTTTCAATCACTAGTACTGTAAATCTTTAGTAAGTATCACGAAAGGGGTAGTCCGTAAATCACGTTACCAATTTAAGGCTCTTTTTGGGCCCCCCCCCCCCCCGAGAAAAGTAGTATAGCTATACGGCTATGGAGACACTTACCGACCGATGGTAAATCTGCATTACCGACTGACGGTAATTATCTGTTGTCGATAACTTAGCGCACTTAGCACAGAGCAGAACCTTGCTCGGTCGGCAAGTGTTCCCGTAGCCGTATAGCTATACTACTTAAATTCTTTAAAAATAAAATTAATGTAAATACTATATTGAATGAAATTTAAAATAATTCAAATTCCTAAGATTTCATGTCAAAATATATAATGAATTATGAACAAACTAGATAAATTCTCTCACTGAAAAGACAAACTCTCAACAAAATAGATCAACTTTCTACCAAATAGTTGAATTTTCAACTAAAAAGAATCAATTTTTAAAACAAATAGTTGAATTTTCAATTAAAAAAAGATCAATTTTCAACCAAAAATGTAATAGTTAAATTCTCAGTAACAAAAATTAATTTTCAAAAAAATTGATAATTCT
>CAKNXH010082515.1:0-11060 GCA_932178445.1 Andricus quercusramuli
ATTTCGTTGGAAATTTGTTGTTTTTTGGCTGATAAATTATTTTTTAATTAAAAATTTAACTATTCCAGTTAGAGATTATTCATTTTATTTGAAAATTCATCTCTCTGGTTGAAAACTTTTTTGGTATTTTAGTTGAAAAATCAACTTTTTGATTGAAATTTTATATTTTTTAGTTGAAAATTCGCCTTTTTCGGTGAAAAAATTATTCTTTTTGGCTAAAAAGACAAGTTTTTTCAAAACTCGCTGTTTTTTGGTAGATAATTTTTTTTAACTAAAAATTCAACTATTCCAGCTGAAGAATGACCATTTTAGTTGAAAATTTATCTCTTTGGTTGAAAATTTAAGTATTTTAAGTTCCTTTTTTTATTTGGAAATTAATTTTTCAACTGAAAATTTATCTATTCTATTTTTTGTGAAAAATTTATATTTTATAGTTTAAAATGCAACTTTTTGGTTGAAAAATGATCTTTTTTAACTAAAAATTCATCCTTTTAGGTAAAAACTTAATCTTCTTGGTTGAAAATTCAATAATTTGTTTAAAAGGTAATCCTTTTTGGCTGAAAATTCTGTATATAGAGATAATTCAGGGTATTCCAAAGAGGGGAAATGGGGAGAGGGGAAGTAGGGGAAGTAAGGGGTAGGGAAGTGGGGGAAGTAAAGGGTAGGGAAGTAGGGGAAGTAAAGGGTAGGGAAGTAGGAAAATTGAGGGTTGAGGGAAGGGGAAGTAGGGGAAATGACGGAAGTGAGGGAGGGGAAGTCGCTGAAATAAGTGGAAGGGAAGTATGGGGAATGAAAAGAGAATAACTAGGGGAATTATGGACAATGAAGGAAGGGGAGGCAGGAAGATAAAGGGAGGGGAATTATGGGAAGTGAGGAGGGTAAGTGATAGGAAATGAGGGGAAGGGAAGTGAGGGGAAATGTGGCGGGAGAAAGTAGGAGAAATTATGGAAGGGGAACTGAGGGTGAATGAGGACTGGGGAAGGGAAGTGGGGAAAGGAGAGTGTTAGATGGGGAAGTGAGGAGAGAGTGAAAAAGAGGAGGGAGAAGTTGGGGCGGGGAACGGAAGCGAAAGTTGAAGTGTGGGGAGGGAAAATATGGGAGGGGGAGGTTTGAACGACTTAAACCCTTTTTTATAGGAAACCCCTTTACTGACAAACTTTTATAAAAAATGTCTCTTCTTTCAGGTTTGGTCTGCGTTCAAAAAGACCCATTGTAGCAGTTTTAACTATACTAAATATAACATTATTGATGCTATTATATGTTATTCATTACTACAATCCAAATAAAATAATATTTCCACCTGATCCTGAAAATCCGCAACCGTCATCATGGAGCAAATTGAGGACTTTCAAACGAGGTGCCGTTTGCGCAGATGGAGCACCTTGTGCTTTTATTGGAAAGTAAGTAATAAATAATTATTATTATAAGAAAATTATTTATGAGAAAATCGACTTTGAAAGATTCGCCACAGGCCACATAGAGTTAAGGGAAAAACACCCTCATTTCCTCTACTTCCCTTCGCATTATTTCCCCTCATTTCCCCTATTTCACTTACTTCCCTTCCCCTCATTCTCCCTACTTCACATACTGTGCTTCCCCTCATTTCCCGTACTCTCCCACCACTCCTCCGACTTTCCATCTCGCCATTTCCCCTTTTCATCCCTACTTCCGGCTCCTGATTTTGCCGCATTTCCCCTACCCCCTTATTTCCCCTACTACCCCTATTGTAATTTCTCTACTCATATCCCCTCACTTCCCCTCCCCTCACTTCTCCTACCCTCATTCCCCCTAATTTTCCCTACCTCCACCTCATTTCCCCTACTTCCCACCCACTACTTTCCCCTCAGTTCCCCTAGTTAGAAGAAGAATTCAGAATTAAGAAGAATTTAAAAATTAATTTATCAATTTACAGATATTATTCGTTTTTATTATAGATCAATATTGGAAAAAAATGGATCGGCCGTTGACGCAACATTGGCGGCGATGATTTGCAATGGATTCATTAATATGCATAGTTTGGGCTTCGGTGGTGGATTTTTGATGACTATTTATGAGAAAAAAACTAAAAAGGCTTATTTTCTGGATGCTCGATATTCTGCGCCACTGGCCGCACATGAAAACATGTACGATGGTAAACCAAGAAATGCTTCGAAAACTGGTAATTTTAATTTACTAAAAACTAAAAATATAGTACCGGTCGGTGAAACAAGAAGGTTGGCAATTTTTATATCATCTTAGCATCGGTCGGTAATACAGATTCCATGCAGATTCCTACCCTAAATTACCCTCAGTTGATAATTCAGATTTCCTGCAGATTCCTACAAAAAGTCCCGACTCGATCGGTACCTGTTTTACCGACTGATGGCAAAATGATACCAAAAAATTACCGACATTCCTGTTTTACCGACCGACGGTTAACAGAAATATGAATATTGCCACCTTCCCTGTTTTACCGACAAATAGTTAAACGCTTACCTAACAGGAATCTGCAATACCAACCGACGGTAATTATCTGGTGTCGGTTACTTGGTTTGGAACGAAACCTTGCTTGGTCGGTAAATGTGGAGCCGTAGCCACTTAGCCTAGCTACTTTTCTACAAATCTTGTAACCATGACAGTTATTCCAGATTTTCAGCTTTTCCCTGACCTATGGCTATGTGTTTTATACTTTTGAAGTGGTGAAAAAAAATTTGGAAATTTGAATTTCGCGCTAAAATGATCGAAAACTTTTAAGGTTATGTTTAAATCCGAGTCTGACATTGCGATTTTGGCGCGAAATTTAAATCTGAATTTAGTTTAAAAAGATAAAGGGAATTTTTTCTTACAAATACATAGGAGGATTATCAGTAGCTGTTCCGGGAGAACTTGCTGGTTATTGGGAAGCACATAAAAAATTTGGAAAATTACCCTGGGAAAATTTAGTTCAACCGAGTATCGAAATCTGTGAGAATGGTTACAATTTAACAAAATCACAGTACAAAGGACTTCAAGAGGATAATTTCAACATCAACGATGATCCTACTTTGAAGTGGGTAACTTAAATAATATTATTAATTAATTATTATTAATTACTATATTATATATTATATAGTAATTATTATTCGATTCAATCCGAAATGCCTAGAATCAATAACATTATTTCAAAATTCATCAAAAATTCATCAAGATTTGTCTAATAGCTTGGAAATTGTTTAAAAATGTATTAAATTTGTTATAAACAAATAGGTAAGTGAAAATGGATTCATGGGGATTGACAGTGATTCGTTGATTTATTTGCACAAAATTTGAACAATTTGTGGACAAAAACCGTTCTTCAATTGAATTTATTGATTATAATAAATAAATTGTTATTCTATAAACAAATTTGATAAACAATTAACCATAGCAGATAGTAATGTTGAAACAAATCAAGTTTTTTCTATTGAAGCGGCCAGAAATTATACGAAAAAATCAACAAATTATCGGGTTTATTCATCCAATAACAACTGATGATTGTTTAAACAAATTTAATTAACAAATGCACTGTATGGCTATTTTTAGATGTAAAAACTTGTCTGTTTCAACGCGATGAAGTGTACGTAACCAATTTCGAAATTTCTGTGGAGCTTATATGACACTGTACAATTTTCATTGTTAACAACAATTGTTTAAACAATTTTTATCATCTTATGCATTCTTTAAGAAAAAATTGCGTTTTTTAAAAGAATTAGCAGACTCTTATTTAGCAATGGCTCTGTGCCATCAGTCAACAACAATTCAAATTTTTTTAAACAAAACTAATTAACAAATGCATTTTGCGGATATTTCTAAATATGAAAACTTGTTTTTTTCATATTTAAAATTGACGTAGCCGTCAGCAGTTTTTCACTGAGAAAATAACAAGTTTTTAACTTTAGAAATAGCCGAAAAATGAATTTGTTAATTAATTTTGTTTAAAATGATGGAAATTATTGATTGTCATATAAGCTCCCTCAAAGTTTAGAAATTAGTTATTTATACTTTATTACGTTGAAAAAACCAAGTTTTTACCACTAAAAATAGACAGAGAGTGAATTTGTTAATTAAATTTGTTTAAACAATCATCAGTTGTTATTTTATGAATAAAACTGATAATTTTATGACATTTTCGTATAATTTCTGGCCGATTCAACAAAAAAAAATTGATTTATTTCAACATAACTACCTCCTATGGATATTTGTTTATAACATTTGTTTATAAAATAACAAATTTATTATATTTCATGAATTCCATTAAAAAACGGTTTTTGCTTACAAATTGTTAAAATTTCGTGCAAATCAATTCACGAATCACTGCCAATTCCCATGAATCTATTTTCACTCACCTATTTGTTTATAACAAATTTAATACATTTTTAAACAATTTCTAAGCTATGTGACAACTTGTACGGATAGTTCTTTTATTGATTCTAGGTATTTTGGATTGAATCCAAGTATTTCTTGTAACCAGTACTAAGAAAAAAAATCCATTTTTGTTATTAAATAGAAAAATTAAATTTTTTTTTTATCAGCCTCAGTCGATTGATAGAGAATTTTATAAGCTTTGATTTAGAATAAAAAACATTAAAATTGGATTAAAATTGTGGCCTGTAAAATAATTTGTCCAGAGACACCTTTTTTGCCCCACTGTGCGTCTGTCGTACTTTTTTCCGGAGAGGGGAAGTGAGGGGAAATTAGGAGGCGGAAAGTAGGGGGAGTGAGGAGAGGAAGTGAGGGGACAAAGGAGGGAAATGATTGTAGAAGTAGGTGAAGTACGGGAAATAAGGGTGGAGAAGTAGTGGAAATAAGTGGAGGGAGAGGAGAGGAACAATAAGGAGAGAAAAACTAGGGGTGGGAAAGTAGAGGAGGGAGAGGAAATGATGGAAAATGAGGGTAGAGGAAGTAGGCTCAATTATTAGAAATGAGGTTGAGTAGGAGAGGAGGTATTAGCTAGGGAAGCGAGAAGAGGCGGCAGTAGAGGAGGAAGACTATGGGAGAGGGGGGTGCGCAGGGAAAAGCGATGTTAGGAAAAGTAAAGGGAGTAGTGGAGGTTGAGTAGAAGTGAGTAACAATCAGGGGTGGATAATGAGGGGAGTGTGAGTGAGGGGAGTGTGAGTGAGGGGAGTGTGAGTGAGGGGAGGAATGATGGGAAATGAGAGTGGAGGAAGTAGAGGCAATGATTAGAAATGAGGTTGAGTAAAAGAGGGAAAATGAGGGCCGGTGGAGGGGAAATTAAGACTGGTGAAGTTAAGTAGAGGAAGAGGAGAGTTATCTAGGGAAGCGAGAAAAGGGAGAAATAGAGGAGGAAGAAGTTGAGAATGGGAAGAGATGAGTGAAGTGAGGGCAGGAGAAGTTGGGGGGCATAGAGGGAGAGGAAGTAGGGAAGGTGAGTGAAGATGAGGGGAGGGAGATGAGGGGTGCGAAAGTAGAGGAGGGAGAGGAAACGATGTAAAATTAGGGTAGAGAAAGTATAGTCAATCATTAGAAATGAGGTTGAGTAGAAGGGGAGACATGAGGGCTGGAGAATTAAAGGAATGGGAGTGTTAGCTAGGGAAGCGAGAAGAGGCGGCAGTAGAGGAGGAAGACGTTGGGAGAGGGGGGATCGCAGGGTAAAGTGATGGTAGGAAAAGTAGAGGGAGTAGTGGAGGTGGAGTAGAAGTGAGAAACAATAAGGGGTGGATAATAAGGGGAGTGTGAGTAAGGGGAGGAATGATGGGAAATGAGAGTGGAGGAAGTAGAGGCAATATTTGGAAATGAGGTTGAGTAGAAGAGGGAAAATGAGGGCTGGTGGAGTGGAAATAAACGCAAATGAAGGAAAGTAGAGGAAGGGGAGTGTTATCTAGGGAAGCGAGAAAATGGAGAAGTAGAGGAGGAGGAAGTTGAGAATGGGAAGAGATGGGTGAAGTGAGGGCAGGAGAAGTTGGGAGGCATAGAGGGAGAGGAAGTAGGAAGGTGAGTGACGACGAGGGGAGGGAAATGAGGGGTGCGAAAGGAGGGGAGGGAAATGAGGGGTGCGAAAGTATAGGAGGGAGGGGAAATTATGGAAAATGAGGGTAGAGGAAGTAGGAACAATAATTAGAAATGAGTGTGAGTAGGAAAGGTAAAGTTATGGCTGGGAGAGGCAAGTAGAGGAGGGAGAATCTGGGGAAGGGGAGCGAAGGGTAAAGTAACCAGAGGAGAAGTAAGGAGAGTAGAGGAGGTGGAGTAGGAGAAGTGAGTAACAATGAGGGGTGGAAAATGAGGAGAGTGTAAGTAAGGGGATGAATGATGGAAAATGTGGGTGGAGGAAGTAGAGGCAATGATTGAAAATGAGGTTGATCAGGGAAGGCAAAATGAGGGGTGGTGGAGGGGAAATTTTGGGGATGGGAAGAGATGGGTGAAGTGAGGGCAGGAGTAGTAGGGGGGCATAGAGGGAGGGGAAGTATGGAAGGTGAGTGACGATGAGGGGAGGGAAATTAGGGGTACGTAAGTAGGGGAAAGAGGCGAAATTCTGCGAAAACTTCGAAAAATTTTATAAAATACAATTTCTGTACAAAAGAAGCAGGATTTATTTAATTTTAGTGGAATAAAAATTTTATTTTTTTAGAGAAATGTTCATTGATCCCGAAACGGGTCATCTTCGAAAACCTGGTACAGTAATTAGACCAAAAAAATTGTGCGAAACGATGAGAATAGTAGCGGAAAAAGGTGCCAATGAATTTTATAATGGAACTTTGGGTCGAAAAATCGTGGAAGACTTGCAGAGAAGAGGAGGTATAATCGAGTTTAAGGATCTGAATGATTACAGGTACAAAAAAATAATTTAATTGAAATTTAAGAAATTAAATTCAGTATTTATAATTGAATTTTCATCATAAAATGTAAATTTTCACATCAAAAATGGAAAAATTAAATTTTCAGTTAAAAAAAATATTTTTCAACTAAAAAGACGTATTTCAATCCAAAAAAATGAATTTTCAACAAAATCGTTAAATTTTCAAACAAAGAAATGAATTTTCAGCCAAAAAGATCAATTTTCAACCAAGAAAATTTTTTTACCAAAAAGACAAATTTTCAACCAAATAATTAGATTTTTAACCAAGGAAATGAATTTTCAATCAAAAGGAGAAATTTCCAACCAAGAAGAAAATTTTTTGTACAAAAAAGAATTTTTAAACATGTAGTTGAATTTTTATCTAACAAAGATAAATTTTCAACCAAAAATGGACAAGTTAAATTTTGAGATCAAGAAAATTAATTTTCAACCAAAAAAATTAATTCTCAACAAAATAGTTAAGTTTTGAAAAATAATTTTCCACAAAATAAATGAATTTTTCAACCATCCTAATTGGATTTTCATCCGAAAAATGTAAATTTTCAATTAAAAATGAACAAGTTAAATTTGTACTTGAAAAAAATTAATTTTTAACAAAAAAAAACTTCCAACCAAAAAATTTAAATTTTAACCGAAAAAAATTTTTTTTTACCAAGAAGCCAAATTTTAAATAAAATACAAGAACTTTAAATAAAAAAAATTAAAGAGCTATCTTCAACCAAGTAGTTTAGTTTTCAAACAAAAGAGGTGAATTTTCAACCAAAAATGGAAAAGTTCAACAATAGGTCGATCCATGCGTCTCAGAGACGCCAATAAATAGAGTAAACATTGTATTGTTGTATTTTGAATCAAAGAAAAGTTATTCTTATATAAACAAAATGAACTATTTTTTAAAACTTCATAAACCGGTACTGTTGAGTCATAGAAGTTTCAACAATAGGTCGATCGATGCGTCTCAAAGACGCGAACCAATAGAGTTGATATCGTATTGTTGTATTTTGAATTAAAAAAAAAGTTTTTTATATAAACTGAATAAGGTACTTTCTGAAACTTCATGAATCGGTACCGTTGAGTCATAGAAGGTGCAACAATAGGTCAATCGATGCGTCTCGAAGATGGGAACAAATAGAGTACACATTTTATTGTTCTATTTTGCATCTCAAATAAGTTTTTCTTGTATAAACAAAATAAACTATTTTTGAAACTCAACATTCGGTACTGCTGAGTCACAGAAGGTTCAAAAATAGGTCGATCGATGCGTCTTAGTGACGCAAATAAATAGAGTTGATATCGTATTGTTGTATTTCAAATTTAAAAGAAGTTTTTTTTTATGTAAACTGAATAAAGTATTTTTTGAAACTTGATAAATCGGTACTGTTGAGTCGTAGAAGGTTCAACAATAGGTCGATCGATGCTTCTCTAAGATGCGAACAAATAAAATACACATTGTATTGTATTTTGAATCGCAAAAAAGTTTTTCTCACATAAACAAAATAAACTATTTTTTGAAACTTCATAAATCGGTATTGGCAGATAATAAAATGTTCAACAATGAGTCGATCATTGAGTCTCAGAGACGCGAAAAATATAGTAGATATCGTATTGTTGTATTTCGAATCTCAAAAAAGTTTTTCTTATATAAACTGAGT
The DNA here is from genome assembly GCA_932178445.1 of Andricus quercusramuli. Taxonomy (NCBI): domain Eukaryota; kingdom Metazoa; phylum Arthropoda; class Insecta; order Hymenoptera; family Cynipidae; genus Andricus; species Andricus quercusramuli. The sequence goes on from CAKNXH010082515.1 coordinate 8,461, forward strand.
AGAGTATTTTTTGAAACTTGATAAACCGGTACTGTTGAGTCGTAGAAGGTTCAACAATCGGTCGATCGATGCGTCTCGAAAATGCGAACAAATAGAGTACACACTGTATTGCTGTATTTTGAAGCTCAAACAAGTTTTTCCCATATAAACAAAATGAACTATTCTTCTAAACTTCTTAAATCAATATTGGTGGATCATAAAAGATTCAACAATAGGTCGATCGATGTGTCTCAGAGACGCGAACAAATAGAGTATATATCGTATTGTTGTATTTTGAATCTCAAAAAAGTTTTTCTCATATAAACAAAATGAACTATTTTTTTAAACAACATAAATCGGTCCTGTTGAATCACAGAAGGTTCAACAATAGGACGATCGATGAGTGTCAGAGACGCGAACAAATGAAGTAGATATCATATTGTTGTATTTCGAATCTCAAAGAAGTTTTTCTGATATAAATGGAATGAAGTTTTTTCTGAAACTTCATAAATCGGTACCGGTGAGTCATAGAAGGTGCAACAATAGGTCGATCGATGCGTCTCAATGACGCGAACAAATAGAATTGATATCGTATTGTTGTATTTTAAATAAAAAAAAAAAAATTTTTATATGAACTGAATGAAGTATTGTTTGGAACTTAATAAATCGGTACTGTTAAGTCGTAGCAGGTTCAACAATAGGTCGATCGATGCGTCTCGAAGATGCGAAGAAACAGAGTAAATATCGTATAGTTGTATTTTGAATCTCAAAAAAGTTATTCTTATATAAACAAAATGAACTATTTTCTGAAACTTCATAAATCGGTACCGGTGAGTCACAGAAGATGTAACAATAGGTCGATCGATGCGTCTCAAAGATGCGAACAAATATAGTACAGATTGTATTGTTCTATTTTTCATCTCAAAGAAGTTTTTCTCGTATAAACAAAATGAACTATTTTTGAAACTTCACAAATCGGTACTGTTGAGTCATAGAAGGTTCAACAATAGGTCGATCGATGCGTCTCAGTGACACAAACAAATAGAGTTCATATCGTATTCTTTTATTATGAATTTAAGAAAAGTTTTTTTATATAAACTGAATAAAGTATTTTTTGAACTTAATAAATCGGTACTGAGAGCCTTAAAAGGTTCAACAATAGGTCGATCGATGCTTCTCGAAGATGCGAATAAATAGAGTTGATATCGTATTGTTGTATTTTGAATCTCAAAAACGTTATTCTTATATAAACAAAATGAACTATTTTCTGAAACTTCATAAATCGGTACCGGTGCGTCACAGAAGGTGTAACAATAGGTCGATCGATGCGTCTCAAAGATGCGAACAAATAGAGTACACATTGTATTGTTCTATTTTGCATCTCAAAGAAGTTTTTCTCGTACAAACAAAATAAACTATTTTTGAAAGTTCATAAATCGGTACTGTTGATTCATAGAAGGTTCAACAATAGGTCGATCGAAGCGTCTCGAAGACGCGAACAGATACATCTTCCCTTTATGAGGAAGGAATTAATATATTTCAGGGCCAAATGGAGAGAACCAACCAAAACAAGACTTTCTGATGGGACCAGATTATATTCTGCAGGTGTACCAGGAGGTGGAGATATACTTGCATTCATTATGAACGTTCTCGATGAATTTAAATTTGAAAAGGAGAGCACAGCTGATATAAATTCGACAGTGATTACATTTCAGCGAGTGATAGAAACTTTCAAATATGCTTACGCTTTTAGAACGAAATTAGGAGATGTTGATTACGCTGATATTTCTCAAGTAATTACAATTGTTTATAAATTATTCCCTTAAATAATTTTGTAAATTTGCAACAAATTTAACTTTTTCTTTTTTGTTTAGTTGCTAAATAATTTAACATCGAGGGAATTTTCGCGGCTCTATTGGTCGAAAATAAGCAGCGAAAGAACCTGGAACGATCCTTCACATTACGGGGCAGAAAATCCCGGAAGGATTAATAATCATGGAACATCGCATATATCGGTTCTGGCACCCAACGGTGACGCCGTTTCAATCACTAGTACTGTAAATCTTTAGTAAGTATCACGAAAGGGGTAGTCCGTAAATCACGTTACCAATTTAAGGCTATTTTTGGCCCCCCCCCCCCCCCCGAGAAAAGTAGTATAGCTATACGGCTATGGAGACACTTACCGACCGATGGTAAATCTGCATTACCGACTGACGGTAATTATCTGTTGTCGATAACTTAGCGCACTTAGCACAGAGCAGAACCTTGCTCGGTCGGCAAGTGTTCCCGTAGCCGTATAGCTATACTACTTAAATTCTTTAAAAATAAAATTAATGTAAATACTATATTGAATGAAATTTAAAATAATTCAAATTCCTAAGATTTCATGTCAAAATATATAATGAATTATGAACAAACTAGATAAATTCTCTCACTGAAAAGACAAACTCTCAACAAAATAGATCAACTTTCTACCAAATAGTTGAATTTTCAACTAAAAAGAATCAATTTTTAAAACAAATAGTTGAATTTTCAATTAAAAAAAGATCAATTTTCAACCAAAAATGTAATAGTTAAATTCTCAGTAACAAAAATTAATTTTCAAAAAAATTGATAATTCT
>CAKNXH010082516.1:0-10242 GCA_932178445.1 Andricus quercusramuli
GGAATTTTCCAATTCGGGAATTTTATTATTCGGAATTTTTCCTATTCAAGAATTTTATTACAATTCAATTTTAGTATTAATGAATTTTCCAATTCGAGAATTTTATGACTAGGAAACTTTATTATTCGGGAATTTTCCAATTCGAGAATTGTATTACTAGGAAAACAGACTGTGAACCTTGTATGTATTATATTTATATTTTATCAAATCTGATTGCATTATAAATTGTAAATTTATCAGACAAAAAAATTAACAAACTCACTCTGTTATTGAACGCGTATTCCTCTGATTTTTTTTTAAGTTTACGGCCTGCTGGTCACGGATCCGACAACCAACTGCAAATGAAAAAAAAATAGATAAAAGATAAATAAATCAATGTTGCGGAGCAATTTCGATGGACTTTCCATTATTTTGATTATGCACGTACGCAGTAATTTTTCGAAATTATCTTTAGAACTCTATGTAGATGTGACGTTTACATCGCTGAAAAGTGTAAACATTCCCTGATAAGGTCATTAAATTCTTATCATCAGGTGTTCTCTTTTTAACAAAATTATTTTGTAAATTGTAACTAATTATAAGAACATCTGTATACTGTAATTTAATTTGATAATAATAATTTAATCAATTAATTTATATATTAATTTAATAATAATTTTATTTCACTTCTTTAATTCACAATTTTGTGAACGTTTCCGACTAGAGAATTCCGAAAAAATTCCCGATATTATGAAATTCCCGAAAAAGAAAATATTCGAAATAAAAAATTTTCCGAAATTATAAAATTATAAGTTAGAAACATTAAAAATTGAAGTTACATTCTTTTATAAACTGGAAAAATTTTAAATAAACATTATTTTACTGTAAATAGTTTAAAAATCCTTAAAATGCTTCAAAACTTTATTTCAATTCGAGAAAATTTCCTTAAAATATTCCACATTCATTTTTTACAATTTTGTAAATCTATTTATTTTTTTTTAATATTCTCTTGAAACTAATTTTTCAAAAGGAAAAATCATTTTCAATTTTCCTAATAATCTTGAAGAAATGTTGTTTATTCTTTTGACGCCTTTCACAATTGTTAAAAAGCTTCGAAATTTTTTATTGAAATTCGTTTAAATTATTTGAAATCAATTCAAATTTTTTAATAATTTAGAATTTTTTCTAAACTTCTAAAAATCTCTTCAACTTACTCGAATTTTTTTAAAGAATAATAGGCGTTCAATTGTTATTTATATATAAAAATTCAACAATTAAACTTACACATTCAGTTTTTTTAAATCCAACAATTAAAAATGTAACCTTCAAAGTTTAGTTTTGAATATTTGATTTATAATTACTGATTTTAAATGAACAGTAAAATATTTCAAAATATTAAACAATTGTTCTTTTTCTGAATTAAAAAATTTCAAATTGAATGTTTTAAAAATGGAACATTTTAAACTGAAACAAGATTTGATATGTAATAAAATCCTTTAATTATGAATATATTATTTTGAAGTTATTTTAAAATTGAAAATATTTTATGAAGTTTCAATCGGGCATTTAAATTTGTTTAACTAATAAAGACTTTCCAATTGAAACATTTTAATTTTTAACGTGAAAATCTGGAAATTCTGAAAATGTTAACTTCAAAACTGCATTTTAAAATTGTTTTATTTGAAATGTACGCCTGAAAACTAAAATGGAAAATTTTTAAAGTGAAAGATTTTCGAATTACTACTACTATTAATATCGAATTACTATTAATTTTTCTGAACTGAATGATATAATTGAAAAAGATGACAATTCAACTAATTATTTAAAAAAAGGTTGAAACAAAGGTTGTACAAATTTTCTTTCCTAAAAATTTGTAAAATTCCCGTTTAAAAAATGAATTCAAAGTCATTTCACGGTCTCATAAAATTCCCGGTTTCCCGTTCCAGTGGTCACCCTGAATAGTTACATTTACAGTTTAAAAAAATTAGTCTTCAGCCGATGAAAAACCAAATTTTCGCCAAATAGCTCATTTTCGACCAACATAAAATTTGAGGAATAATAAAATTTCCGAAAAGTTTATAATATTAACGAATTTGAAAATTCCCGACAGAAAATTGCCAAATTAAAATCATTATATTTTTTTTATTTTTTAAATTAACGAAATTATTAGAAACAAAATTTTAATTGTTTATATTCGGGAATTTTTCAGTTCAGATATTTTATAATTCGGCAATTTATTGTCGGGAATTTTCAAATTCGGGAGCTTCATTATTCTGGAATTTTATTATTCGAGAATTTCATCATACAGGAATTTTCCAATTAGGAAATTTTATTAATCGGAAATTTTCCAATTTGAGATTTTTCTTATTCGGGAATTTTCCAACTCAGGAATTTTATTATCCGGATATTTTCTGATTCGAGAATTTTATAACTAGGAAATTTTATTATTCGAGAATTTTTCAATTCGGTGAAATTATAACCTTTTTGGGAATTTTCTAATTCGGAGATTTTCTAATTCGGTAATATTATAACCTGTTCGGGAATTTTATTATCCGAGAATTTTCTAGTTCGAGGGTTTTATTATTCGGGAATTTTATCATACAGGAATTTTCCAATTCGGGAATTTTATTTTTCGAGATTTTTCAGTTGTCCCTTTATTATTGGGGGACGACTGAAAAATCCCGAAAAATAAAATTCCCGATACTGCAAATTCCCGAATTCGAAAATTCCCGAATAATAAAATTTACTAATAATAAAATTGTCGAAAAATAAAAATCCCGAATTGGAAAATTCACTAATAATAAAATTCCCGAATAATAAAATTCCCGAATTGTAAAATTATCGAATAATGAAATTCCCGAATTATAAAATACCCGAATTGGAAAATTCCCAAATAATGAAATTCCCGAAGGTTTATAATATTACCGAATTGAAAAATTCTCGACAGAAAATTGCCGAATTATAAAATATCCGAATTGGAAAATTCCCGAATTTAAACAATTAAAATTGTTTTATAAATATATTTTATCAATTAAAAATACAATAAACATAAAAAATAAATCTTTACAATAATATTATATAATTGTATTTTTATTTGATAAAATATATTTATAAAACAATTTTAATTATTTGAATTCGGGAATTTTCCAATTCGCTAATATTATAAGCTGTCGGGAATTTTCCAATTCGGGGATTTTATAATTCGGGAATTTTATTATTCGGGAATTTTCCAATTCGGGATTTTTATTTTTCGACAATTTCATTATTCGGGAATTTTATTATTCGGGAATTTTCCAATTCGGGGATTTTATAATTCGGGAATTTTATTATTCGGGAATTTTATAATTCCGGAATTTTATTATTCGGGAATTTTCCAATTCGGGATTTTTATTTTTCGACAATTTCATTATTCGGGAATTTTACAATTCGGGAATTTTATTATTCGGGAATTTTCCGATTCGGGGATTTTATAATTCGGGAATTTTATTATTCGGGAATTTTACAATTCTGGAATTTTGTAATTCCGGAATTTTATTATTCGGGAATTTTCCAATTCGGGAATTTTATTTTTCGACAATTTCATTATTCGGGAATTTTACAATTCGGGAATTTTATAATTCCGGAATTTTATTATTCGGGAATTTTATTATTCGGGAATTTTCCAATTCGGGAATTTTATTAATCATGAATTTTCTAATTCGACAATTTTATTACTAGGAAATATTATTATTCTGGAATTTTTAAGTTTCGGGATTTAATTTTTCGCGATTTCTCAAATGTTTCTATCTTATTCGGGAATTTTCCAGTTCGAAAACTTTCGAATTCGAGAATTTTATTATTAGGAAATTTTATTATTCGGGAATTTTATTATTCGGAAATTTTATAGTACAGGAATTTTTCAATTCGGGAATTTCATTTTTCAATCGTTCTTTTAATATTCGGGAATTTTCGAATTCAGGAGTTTTACTATTCCGGAATTTTATTATTCGGGAATTTCATCATACAGGAATTTTCCAATTCAGAAATTTTATTATTCGGAATTTTTCCAATTCGGGAAATTTATTTTTCGGGATTTTTCAGTCGTTCCTTGATAATTGGAGAACTTTTCAATTCGAGAATTTTCCTATTCGGAAATTTTATTACTGAGGAATTTTCTAGTTCTGAATTTTATTACTAGGAATTTTTATTATTCGGGAATTTTCTAATTCGAAAATTTTATTACTGGGAAATTTTATTATTCCAGAATTCTCCAATTCGAGAATTTTAAAGTGTCGGGAATTTTATTATTAGGAAATTTCATTATTCGGAAATTTTATCATACAAGAATTTTCCAAATCGGAAATTTTATTATTCGGAATTTTTCCAATTCGGGAATTTTCCAATTTTAGAATTTTATAACTAGGAAATCTTATTATTCCGGAATTTTCCAATTCGGTAATATTATAACTTTGTTTGGAATTTTATAATTCGAGGGTTTTATTATTCCGGTATTTTATTATTTGGGAATTTTATCATACAGGAATTTTCCAATTCGGGAATTTTATTTTTCGGGATTTTTCAGTCGTTCCTTTATTATTGGGGAACTTTCCAATTCGGAAATTTTATTAATCAGTAACTTTTTAATTCGAGAATTTTATTACTAGGAATTTTTATTAATCGGAAATTTTCTAATTCGAAAATTGTATTACTAGGAAATTTTATTATTGCGGAATTTTCCAATTCGGGAATTTTAAAGTGTCGGGAATTTTATATTTCGGGATTTTTCAGTCGTTCGTTTATTATTGGGGAACTTTCCAATACGAAAATTTTCCGATTCGGAAATTTTATTAATCAGGAATTTTCTAATTCGAGAATTTGATTACTATGAATTTTTACTATTCGGAAATTTTCCTTTTCGAAAATTTTGTTACTAAGAAATTTTATTATTCCGGAATTTTCCAATTCGAGAATTTTATTTTTCCGGATTTTTCAATCGTTTCTTTTTTATTCGCGAATTTTCCATTTCAAAAATTTTCGAATTCGAGAATTTTATTACCCGGAAATTTCATCATACAGGAATTTTCCAATTTGGGAATTTTAAAGTGTCGGGAATTTGATTCTTTGGGATTTTTCAATCATTTCTTTATTATTCGGAAATTTTCGAATTTTATTCGGGAGTTTTATTATTCCGTAATTTTATTGTTTGGCAATTTTCCGATTTGAAAATTTTATTATTCAGGAATTTTCAAATTTTAGAATTTTATAACTATGCAATTTTATTATTAGGGAATTTTACAACTCGGGAATTTTATTATCCGGGAATTTTCCGATTCGGTAATATTATAACCTGTTTCGGAATTTTATAATTTGGTTCGGGAATTTTATTATTCGGCAATTTTCCAATTCGAGAATTTTATTAGAAGGACATTTTATTATTCCGGAACTTTCCAATTTGGGAATTTCATTTTTCGGGGTTTTTCAGTCGTTCATTTATTATTCAGGAACTTTCAAATTCAAGAATTTTATTAATCGGGAAATTTCCAATTCAAGAATTGTCTAATTCGACAATTTTATTACTAGGGAATTTTATTATTCCGAAATTTTATCATACAGGAATTTTCCAATTCGGGAATTTTAAAGTGTCGGGAATTTCATTTTTTGGGATTTTTCCATCGTTTCTTTCTTTCTCGGGAATTTTCCATTTCGAAAATTTTCGAATTCGAGAATTCTATTATTAGGAACTTTCATCGTATAGGAATTTTCCAATTCGGAAATTTTATTATCAGGAATTTTTCTAATTCGAGAATTTTATAACTAGGAAATTTTATTATTCGGGAAGTTGCTAATTCGAGAATTATATTACTAGAAATTTTTATGTTTACGGAATTTTCTCAGTCGAAAATTTTATTATTCCGGAATTTTTCCATTCGGGAATTTTAAAGTGTCGAGAATTTTATTTTTCGAGATTTTTCAATTGTTTCTTTCTTATTCGGGAATTTTCGATTTCGAAAATGTTGGAATTCGAGAATTTTATTATTAGGGAAATTTCCAATTCGAGAATTTTGTTATTAGGAATTTCTATTATTCGGGAATTTTCTAATTCGAGAGAATTTCATCACTAGGAAATTTTATTTTTCCGTAATTTTATTATTTGGAAATTTTATCATACAGGAATTTTCCAGTTCGAGAATTTTAAAATGTCAGGAATTTTATTTTTCGGGATTTTTTAATCGTTTCTTTATTATTCGGTAATTTTCGAATTCGGGAGTTTTGTTATTCCGGAATTTTATCATATAGGAATTTCCCAATTCGAGAATTTTATTATTCGGAAAATTTCTGATTCGGGAATTTCATTACTAGGAATTTCTATTATTCAGGAATTTTCTGATTCGAGGGTTTTATTACACCGGTATTTTATTATTCGGGAATTTTTTCATACAGGAATTTTCCAATTCGGGAATTTTAATTTTCGGGATTTTTCAGTCGTTCCTTTATTATTGGGGAACTTTCCAATTCGGAAACTTTTATTAATCAGGAATTTTCTAATTCGAGAATTTTATTACTAGGAATTTTTAATATTCCGGAATTTTTCAATTCGGGAATTTTAAAATGTCAGGAATTTTATTTTTCGGGATTTTTCAATTGTTTCTTTCTTATTCGGGAATTTTCCAATTCGAGAATTTTATTACTAGGAATTTCTATTATTCGAGAATTTTCTAATTCGAGAGAATTTCATTACTAGGAAATTTTATTTTTCCGGAATTTTATTATTTGGAAATTTTATCATACAGGAATTTTCCAGTTCGGGAATTTTAAAATGTCAGGAATTTATTTGTCGGCATTTTGCAATCGTTTTTTTATTATTCGGTAATTTTAGAATTCGGGAATTTCATCATATAGGAATTTTCCAATTCGGAAATTTTCCAATTCGAGAATTTTATTATTCGGGAAATTTCCGATTAGGGAATTTCATTACTAGGAATTTCTATTATTCGAGAATTTTCTAATTCGAGAGAATTTCATTACTAGGAAATTTTATTTTTCCGGAATTTTATTATTCGGAAATTTTATCATACAGGAATTTTCCAATTCGGGAATTTTAAAGTGTCAGGAATTGTATTTTTCAATCATTTCTTTATTATTCGGTAATTTTCGAATTCGGGAGTTTTATTATTCCGGAATTTCATCAGATAGGAATTTCCCAATTCGGAAATTTTATTATTCGGGAAGTTTCAAATTCGAGAATTTTATTACTAGGAATTTCTATTATTCAGGAATTTTCTGATTCGAGGGTTTTATTATTCCGGTATTTTATTATTCGGGAATTTTTTCATACAGGAATTTTCCAATTCGGGAATTTTAATTTTCGGGATTTTTCAGTCGTTCCTTTATTATTGGGGAACTTTCGAATTCGGAAATTTTATTAATCAGGAATTTTCTAATTCAAGAATTTTATTACTAGGAATTTTTATTATCCTTGAATGTTCTAATTCGAAAATTTTATTACTAGGAAATTTTAATATTCCGGAATTTTTCAATTCGGGAATTTTAAAATGTCAAGAATTTTATTTTCGGGATTTTTCAATTGTTTCTTTATTATTCGGTAATTTTCGAATTCCGGAATTTCATCATATAGGAATTTTCCAATTCGGGAATTTTCCAATTCGGAAATTTTCCAATTTGAGAATTTTATTACTAGGAATTTCTATTATTCAGAAATTTTCTGATTCGAGGGTATTATTATTCCGGTATTTTCCAATTCGGAAATTTTATTATTCGGAAATTTTCTAATTCGAGAATTTTATTATTCGGGAAATTTTCAATTCGAGAATTTTATTATTCGGGAAATTTTCAATTCGAGAATTTTATTATTCGGGAAATTTTCAATTCGAGAATTTTATGACTAGGAATTTCTATTATTCGGGAATTTTCTGATTCGAGAGAATTTTATTTCTAGGAAAATTTATTATTTGGAAATTTAATCATGCAGGAATTTTCCAATTCGGGAATTTCGAAGTGTCAGGAATTTTATTTTTTGGAATTTTTCAATCGTTTCTTTATTATTCGGTAATCTTAGAATTCGGGAGTTTTATTATTCCGGAATTTTATTGTTAGGGAATTTCATCATAGAGGAATTTTCCAATTCAGAAATTTTCCAATTTGAGAATTTTATTATTTGGGAAATGTTATCATAGAGGAATTTTACAGTTCGCGAATTTTAAAGTGTCAGGAATTTTATCTTTCGGAACTTTTCAATCGTTTCTTTATTATTTGGTAATTTTAGAATTCGGGAATTTCATCATATAGGAATTTTCCAATTCGGAATGTTTATTATTAGGGAAATTTTCAATTCGAGAGAATTTCATTATTAGGAAATTTTATTTTTTCGGAATTTTATTATTAGGGAATTTCATCATATAGGAATTTTCCAATTCGAGAATTTTTCGGGAAACTTCCAATTGGAGAATTTTAATACTAGGAATTTCTATTATTCGTGAATTTTCTAATTCGAAAGAATTTCATTACTAGGAAATTTTATTATTTTGAAATTTTATCATACAGGAATTTTCCAATTCGGGAATTTTAAAGTGTCAGGAATTTTATTTTTCGGAATTTTTCAATCGTTTCTTTATTATTCGTTAACTTTAGAATTCGGGAGTTTTATTATTCCGGAATGTTATTATTCGGGAATTTCATCATATAGGAATATTCCAATTCGGAAATTTTCCAATTCGAGAATTTTATCATTCGGGAATTTTCTGATTCGAGAAATTCATTACTAGGAAATTTTATTTTTCAGGAATTTTCCAATTGGGAATGTTTAAAATTCGGGAAATTCTCAATTCGAGAATCTTATTACTAGGAATTTCTATTATTCGGGAATTTTCTAATCCGAGAGAATTTCATTAATAGGAAATTTTTTTCCGGAATTTTATGATTCGGGAATTTAATCACATAGGAATTTTCCAATTCGGAAATTTTCCAATTGGAGAATTTGAATACTCGGGAAATTTCCAATGGGAAAATTATATTACTAGGAATTTATATTATTCGGGAATTTTTTAATTCGAGAGAATGTCATTACTAGGAAATTTTATTATTTGGAAATTGTATCATACAGGAATTTTCCAATTCGGGAATTTTAAAGCGTCAGGAATTTTATTTTTAACGGAATTTTTCAATCGTTTCTTTATTATTCGGAAATTTTAGAATTCGTGATTTTCATTATTCCGGAATTTTATTATTCGGGAATTTCATCATATAGGAATATTCCAATTCGGAAATTTTCCAATTCGAGAATTATTTTATTCGGGAATTTTCTAATTCAAGAATTTCATTACCAGAAAATTTTATTTTTCCGGAATTTTATTATTTGGAATTTTTATCATACAGGAATTTTCCAATTTGGGAATTTTATTTTTCGGAATTTTTCAATCGTTTCTTTATTATTCGGTAATTTTCGAATTCGGGACTTTTATTATTCCGGAATTGTAATTATTCGGGAATTTCATCATATAGGAATTTCCCAACTCGGAAATTTTCCAATTCGAGAATTTTATTATTCGAGAAATTTCCAATGGGAGTATTTTATTACTAGGAATTTATATTATTCGGGAATTTTTTATTTCGAGAGAATTTCATTACTAGGAAATTTTATTATTTGGAAATTGTATCATAAAGGAATTTTCCAATTCCGGAATTTTAAAGTGTCAGGAATTTTATTTTTCGGAATTTTTCAATCGTTTCTTTATTATTCGGTAATTTTAGAATTCGGGACTTTTATTATTCCGGAATTGTAATTATTCGGGAATTTCATCATATAGGAATTTCCCAACTCGGAAATTTTCCAATTGGAGAATTTTATTATTCGGGAAATTTCCAATTCGGGAAATTTTCAATTCGAGAATTTCATTACTAGGAAATTTTATTTTTCTGGAATTTTATTATTCGGGAATTTCATCATATAGGAATTTTCCAATTCGAGAATTTTATAATTCGAGAACTACATTACTAGGAAATTTTATTTTCCGGAATTTTATTATTTGGAAATTGTATCATACAGGAATTTTCCAATTCGGGATGTTTAAAGTGTCAGGAATTTTATTTTTCGGAATTTTATTATTTGGAATTTTTATCATACATGAACTTTTCAATTCGGGAATTTTAAAGTGTCAGGAATTTCATTTTTCGGAATTTTATTATTCGGAATTTTTATCATACAGGTATTTTCCAATTCGGGAATTTTATTTTTCGGAATTTTTCAATCGTTTCTTTATTATTCGG
>CAKNXH010082521.1:0-10590 GCA_932178445.1 Andricus quercusramuli
GGAATTTTCCAATTCGGGAATTTTATTATTCGGAATTTTTCCTATTCAAGAATTTTATTACAATTCAATTTTAGTATTAATGAATTTTCCAATTCGAGAATTTTATGACTAGGAAACTTTATTATTCGGGAATTTTCCAATTCGAGAATTGTATTACTAGGAAAACAGACTGTGAACCTTGTATGTATTATATTTATATTTTATCAAATCTGATTGCATTATAAATTGTAAATTTATCAGACAAAAAAATTAACAAACTCACTCTGTTATTGAACGCGTATTCCTCTGATTTTTTTTTAAGTTTACGGCCTGCTGGTCACGGATCCGACAACCAACTGCAAATGAAAAAAAAATAGATAAAAGATAAATAAATCAATGTTGCGGAGCAATTTCGATGGACTTTCCATTATTTTGATTATGCACGTACGCAGTAATTTTTCGAAATTATCTTTAGAACTCTATGTAGATGTGACGTTTACATCGCTGAAAAGTGTAAACATTCCCTGATAAGGTCATTAAATTCTTATCATCAGGTGTTCTCTTTTTAACAAAATTATTTTGTAAATTGTAACTAATTATAAGAACATCTGAATACTGTAATTTAATTTGATAATAATAATTTAATCAATTAATTTATATATTAATTTAATAATAATTTTATTTCACTTCTTTAATTCACAATTTTGTGAACGTTTCCGACTAGAGAATTCCGAAAAAATTTCCCGATATTATGAAATTCCCGAAAAAGAAAATATTCGAAATAAAAAATTTTCCGAAATTATAAAATTATAAGTTAGAAACATTAAAAATTGAAGTTACATTCTTTTATAAACTGGACAATTTTTTAAATAAAATTTAAATTATTGCACTGTAAATAGTTTAAAAATACTTAAAATGCTTCAAAATTTTGTTTAAAAATCTCGAAAATGTCTACATGTTGTTTTACATTTTTTCACGTTTAAAATTATTTTTGAAATTTTTTCAGAACTTCTAAACATCTTTTAAAACGATTTGAATTTCTCCTAATTTTTTTTAAATCCTGCCAGATTGAAAAAATTTCCTTGAAATCTTCCACATTCATTTTTTAGAATTTTGTAAATCTATCTCATTTTTTTTAAATATTCTCTTGAGACTAATTTTTCAAAAGGAAAAATCATTTTCAATTTTCCTAGGAATCTTAAGGAAATGTTGTTTATTCTTTTTAAGCCTTTCACAATTCTTAAAAAGCTTCCAAATTTTTTATTTAAATTCGTTTCAATTATTTGAAATCAATTCAAATTTTTTCTAAACTTCTAAAAATCTCTTCGCATTTTTTCTAAGAATAATAGGCGTTCAATTGTTATTTATATATAAAAATTCAACAATTAAACTTACACATTCAGTTTTTTTAAATGCAACAATTAAAAATGTAACGTTCAAAGTTTCGTTTTGAATATTTGATTTATAATTACTGATTTTAAATGAACAGTAAAATATTTCAAAATATTAAACAATTGTTCTTTTTCTGAATTAAAAAATTTCAAATTGAATGTTTTAAAAATGGAACATTTTAGCCTGAAAAAATATTTGATATGTAATAAAATCCTTTAATTATGAATATATTATTTTGAAGTTATTTTAAAATTGAAAATATTTTATGAAGTTTCAATCGGGCATTTAAATTTGTTTAACTAATAAAGACTTTCCAATTGAAACATTTTAATTTTTAACGTGAAAATCTGGAAATTCTGAAAATGTTAACTTCAAAACTGCATTTTAAAATTGTTTTATTTGAAATGTACGCCTGAAAACTAAAATGGAAAATTTTTAAAGTGAAAGATTTTCGAATTACTACTACTATTAATATCGAATTACTATTAATTTTTCTGAACTGAATGATATAATTGAAAAAGATGACAATTCAACTAATTATTTTAAAAAAGGTTGAAATAAAGGTTGTACACATTTATTTTCCTAAAAATTTGTAAAATTCCCGTTTAAAAAATGAATTCAAAGTCATTTCACGGTCTCATAAAATTCCCGGTTTCCCGTTCCAGTGGTCACCCTGAATAGTTACATTTACAGTTTAAAAAAATTAGTCTTCAGCCGATGAAAAACCAAATTTTCGCCAAATAGCTCATTTTCGACCAACATAAAATTTGAGGAATAATAAAATTTCCGAAAAGTTTATAATATTAACGAATTTGAAAATTCCCGACAGAAAATTGCCAAATTAAAATCATTATATATTTTTTTATTTTTTAAATTAACGAAATTATTAGAAACAACATTTTAATTGTTTTTATTCGGGAATTTTTCAGTTCAGATATTTTATAATTTCCTAATTTCCAATTAGGAAATTTTATTAATCGGAAATTTTCCAATTTGAGATTTTTCTTATTCGGGAATTTTCCAACTCAGGAATTTTATTATCCGGATATTTTCTGATTCGAGAATTTTATAACTAGGAAATTTTATTATTCGGGAATTTTTCAATTCAGTGAAATTATAACCTTTTTGGGAATTTTCTAATTCGGAAATTTTCTAATTCGGTAATATTATAACCTGTTCGGGAATTTTATTATCCGAGAATTTTCTAGTTCGAGGGTTTTATTCTTCGGGAATTTTATTATTCGGGAATTTTATCATACAGGAATTTTCGAATTCGGGAATTTTATTTTTCGAGATTTTTCAGTCGTCCCTTTATTATTGGGGGACGACTGAAAAATCCCGAAAAATAAAATTCCCGATACTGCAAATTCCCGAATTCGAAAATTCCCGAATAATAAAATTTACTAATAATAAAATTGTCGAAAAATAAAAATCCCGAATTGGAAAATTCACTAATAATAAAATTCCCGAATAATAAAATTCCCGAATTGTAAAATTAACGAATAATAAAATTCCCGAATTATAAAATACCCGAATTGGAAAATTCCCAAATAATGAAATTCCCGAAGGTTTATAATATTACCGAATTGGAAAATTCTCGACAGAAAATTGCCGAATTATAAAATATCCGAATTGGAAAATTCCCGAATTTAAACAATTAAAATTGTTTTATAAATATATTTTATCAATTAAAAATACAATAAACATAAAAAATAAATCTTTACAATAATATTATATAATTGTATTTTTATTTGATAAAATATATTTATAAAACAATTTTAATTATTTGAATTCGGGAATTTTCCAATTCGCTAATATTATAAGCTGTCGGGAATTTTCCAATTCGGGGATTTTATAATTCGGGAATTTTATTATTCGGGAATTTTCCAATTCGGGATTTTTATTTTTCGACAATTTCATTATTCGGGAATTTTATTATTCGGGAATTTTCCAATTCGGGGATTTTATAATTCGGGAATTTTATTATTCGGGAATTTTATAATTCCGGAATTTTATTATTCGGGAATTTTCCAATTCGGGATTTTTATTTTTCGACAATTTCATTATTCGGGAATTTTACAATTCGGGAATTTTATTATTCGGGAATTTTCCGATTCGGGGATTTTATAATTCGGGAATTTTATTATTCGGGAATTTTACAATTCTGGAATTTTGTAATTCCGGAATTTTATTATTCGGGAATTTTCCAATTCGGGAATTTTATTTTTCGACAATTTCATTATTCGGGAATTTTACAATTCGGGAATTTTATAATTCCGGAATTTTATTATTCGGGAATTTTATTATTCGGGAATTTTCCAATTCGGGAATTTTATTAATCATGAATTTTCTAATTCGACAATTTTATTACTAGGAAATATTATTATTCTGGAATTTTTAAGTTTCGGGATTTAATTTTTCGCGATTTCTCAAATGTTTCTATCTTATTCGGGAATTTTCCAGTTCGAAAACTTTCGAATTCGAGAATTTTATTATTAGGAAATTTTATTATTCGGGAATTTTATTATTCGGAAATTTTATAGTACAGGAATTTTTCAATTCGGGAATTTCATTTTTCAATCGTTCTTTTAATATTCGGGAATTTTCGAATTCAGGAGTTTTACTATTCCGGAATTTTATTATTCGGGAATTTCATCATACAGGAATTTTCCAATTCAGAAATTTTATTATTCGGAATTTTTCCAATTCGGGAAATTTATTTTTCGGGATTTTTCAGTCGTTCCTTGATAATTGGAGAACTTTTCAATTCGAGAATTTTCCTATTCGGAAATTTTATTACTGAGGAATTTTCTAGTTCTGAATTTTATTACTAGGAATTTTTATTATTCGGGAATTTTCTAATTCGAAAATTTTATTACTGGGAAATTTTATTATTCCAGAATTCTCCAATTCGGGAATTTTAAAGTGTCGGGAATTTTATTATTAGGAAATTTCATTATTCGGAAATTTTATCATACAAGAATTTTCCAAATCGGAAATTTTATTATTCGGAATTTTTCCAATTCGGGAATTTTCCAATTTTAGAATTTTATAACTAGGAAATCTTATTATTCCGGAATTTTCCAATTCGGTAATATTATAACTTTGTTTGGAATTTTATAATTCGAGGGTTTTATTATTCCGGTATTTTATTATTTGGGAATTTTATCATACAGGAATTTTCCAATTCGGGAATTTTATTTTTCGGGATTTTTCAGTCGTTCCTTTATTATTGGGGAACTTTCCAATTCGGAAATTTTATTAATCAGTAACTTTTTAATTCGAGAATTTTATTACTAGGAATTTTTATTAATCGGAAATTTTCTAATTCGAAAATTGTATTACTAGGAAATTTTATTATTGCGGAATTTTCCAATTCGGGAATTTTAAAGTGTCGGGAATTTTATATTTCGGGATTTTTCAGTCGTTCGTTTATTATTGGGGAACTTTCCAATACGAAAATTTTCCGATTCGGAAATTTTATTAATCAGGAATTTTCTAATTCGAGAATTTGATTACTATGAATTTTTACTATTCGGAAATTTTCCTTTTCGAAAATTTTGTTACTAAGAAATTTTATTATTCCGGAATTTTCCAATTCGAGAATTTTATTTTTCCGGATTTTTCAATCGTTTCTTTTTTATTCGCGAATTTTCCATTTCAAAAATTTTCGAATTCGAGAATTTTATTACCCGGAAATTTCATCATACAGGAATTTTCCAATTTGGGAATTTTAAAGTGTCGGGAATTTGATTCTTTGGGATTTTTCAATCATTTCTTTATTATTCGGAAATTTTCGAATTTTATTCGGGAGTTTTATTATTCCGTAATTTTATTGTTTGGCAATTTTCCGATTTGAAAATTTTATTATTCAGGAATTTTCAAATTTTAGAATTTTATAACTATGCAATTTTATTATTAGGGAATTTTACAACTCGGGAATTTTATTATCCGGGAATTTTCCGATTCGGTAATATTATAACCTGTTTCGGAATTTTATAATTTGGTTCGGGAATTTTATTATTCGGCAATTTTCCAATTCGAGAATTTTATTAGAAGGACATTTTATTATTCCGGAACTTTCCAATTTGGGAATTTCATTTTTCGGGGTTTTTCAGTCGTTCATTTATTATTCAGGAACTTTCAAATTCAAGAATTTTATTAATCGGGAAATTTCCAATTCAAGAATTGTCTAATTCGACAATTTTATTACTAGGGAATTTTATTATTCCGAAATTTTATCATACAGGAATTTTCCAATTCGGGAATTTTAAAGTGTCGGGAATTTCATTTTTTGGGATTTTTCCATCGTTTCTTTCTTTCTCGGGAATTTTCCATTTCGAAAATTTTCGAATTCGAGAATTCTATTATTAGGAACTTTCATCGTATAGGAATTTTCCAATTCGGAAATTTTATTATCAGGAATTTTTCTAATTCGAGAATTTTATAACTAGGAAATTTTATTATTCGGGAAGTTGCTAATTCGAGAATTATATTACTAGAAATTTTTATGTTTACGGAATTTTCTCAGTCGAAAATTTTATTATTCCGGAATTTTTCCATTCGGGAATTTTAAAGTGTCGAGAATTTTATTTTTCGAGATTTTTCAATTGTTTCTTTCTTATTCGGGAATTTTCGATTTCGAAAATGTTGGAATTCGAGAATTTTATTATTAGGGAAATTTCCAATTCGAGAATTTTGTTATTAGGAATTTCTATTATTCGGGAATTTTCTAATTCGAGAGAATTTCATCACTAGGAAATTTTATTTTTCCGTAATTTTATTATTTGGAAATTTTATCATACAGGAATTTTCCAGTTCGAGAATTTTAAAATGTCAGGAATTTTATTTTTCGGGATTTTTTAATCGTTTCTTTATTATTCGGTAATTTTCGAATTCGGGAGTTTTGTTATTCCGGAATTTTATCATATAGGAATTTCCCAATTCGAGAATTTTATTATTCGGAAAATTTCTGATTCGGGAATTTCATTACTAGGAATTTCTATTATTCAGGAATTTTCTGATTCGAGGGTTTTATTACACCGGTATTTTATTATTCGGGAATTTTTTCATACAGGAATTTTCCAATTCGGGAATTTTAATTTTCGGGATTTTTCAGTCGTTCCTTTATTATTGGGGAACTTTCCAATTCGGAAACTTTTATTAATCAGGAATTTTCTAATTCGAGAATTTTATTACTAGGAATTTTTAATATTCCGGAATTTTTCAATTCGGGAATTTTAAAATGTCAGGAATTTTATTTTTCGGGATTTTTCAATTGTTTCTTTCTTATTCGGGAATTTTCCAATTCGAGAATTTTATTACTAGGAATTTCTATTATTCGAGAATTTTCTAATTCGAGAGAATTTCATTACTAGGAAATTTTATTTTTCCGGAATTTTATTATTTGGAAATTTTATCATACAGGAATTTTCCAGTTCGGGAATTTTAAAATGTCAGGAATTTATTTGTCGGCATTTTGCAATCGTTTTTTTATTATTCGGTAATTTTAGAATTCGGGAATTTCATCATATAGGAATTTTCCAATTCGGAAATTTTCCAATTCGAGAATTTTATTATTCGGGAAATTTCCGATTAGGGAATTTCATTACTAGGAATTTCTATTATTCGAGAATTTTCTAATTCGAGAGAATTTCATTACTAGGAAATTTTATTTTTCCGGAATTTTATTATTCGGAAATTTTATCATACAGGAATTTTCCAATTTGGGAATTTTAAAGTGTCAGGAATTGTATTTTTCAATCATTTCTTTATTATTCGGTAATTTTCGAATTCGGGAGTTTTATTATTCCGGAATTTCATCAGATAGGAATTTCCCAATTCGGAAATTTTATTATTCGGGAAGTTTCAAATTCGAGAATTTTATTACTAGGAATTTCTATTATTCAGGAATTTTCTGATTCGAGGGTTTTATTATTCCGGTATTTTATTATTCGGGAATTTTTTCATACAGGAATTTTCCAATTCGGGAATTTTAATTTTCGGGATTTTTCAGTCGTTCCTTTATTATTGGGGAACTTTCGAATTCGGAAATTTTATTAATCAGGAATTTTCTAATTCAAGAATTTTATTACTAGGAATTTTTATTATCCTTGAATGTTCTAATTCGAAAATTTTATTACTAGGAAATTTTAATATTCCGGAATTTTTCAATTCGGGAATTTTAAAATGTCGAGAATTTTATTTTCGGGATTTTTCAATTGTTTCTTTATTATTCGGTAATTTTCGAATTCCGGAATTTCATCATATAGGAATTTTCCAATTCGGGAATTTTCCAATTCGGAAATTTTCCAATTCGAGAATTTTATTACTAGGAATTTCTATTATTCAGAAATTTTCTGATTCGAGGGTATTATTATTCCGGTATTTTCCAATTCGGAAATTTTATTATTCGGAAATTTTCTAATTCGAGAATTTTATTATTCGGGAAATTTTCAATTCGAGAATTTTATTATTCGGGAAATTTTCAATTCGAGAATTTTATTATTCGGGAAATTTTCAATTCGAGAATTTTATGACTAGGAATTTCTATTATTCGGGAATTTTCTGATTCGAGAGAATTTTATTTCTAGGAAAATTTATTATTTGGAAATGTAATCATGCAGGAATTTTCCAATTCGGGAATTTCGAAGTGTCAGGAATTTTATTTTTTGGAATTTTTCAATCGTTTCTTTATTATTCGGTAATCTTAGAATTCGGGAGTTTTATTATTCCGGAATTTTATTGTTAGGGAATTTCATCATAGAGGAATTTTCCAATTCAGAAATTTTCCAATTTGAGAATTTTATTATTTGGGAAATGTTATCATAGAGGAATTTTACAGTTCGCGAATTTTAAAGTGTCAGGAATTTTATCTTTCGGAACTTTTCAATCGTTTCTTTATTATTTGGTAATTTTAGAATTCGGGAATTTCATCATATAGGAATTTTCCAATTCGGAATGTTTATTATTAGGGAAATTTTCAATTCGAGAGAATTTCATTATTAGGAAATTTTATTTTTTCGGAATTTTATTATTAGGGAATTTCATCATATAGGAATTTTCCAATTCGAGAATTTTTCGGGAAACTTCCAATTGGAGAATTTTAATACTAGGAATTTCTATTATTCGTGAATTTTCTAATTCGAAAGATTTTCATTACTAGGAAATTTTATTATTTGGAAATTTTATCATAGAGGAATTTTCCAGTTCGGGAATTTTAAAGTGTCAGGAATTTTATTTTTCGGAATTTTCAATCGTTTCTTTATTATTCGGTAATTTTAGAATTCGGGACTTTTATTATTCCGGAATTTTATTATTCGGGAATTTCATCATATAGGAATTTTCCAGTTCGGAATGTTTATTATTCGGGAAATTTCCAATTGGAGAATTTTATTACTAGGAATTTCTATTATTCGGGAATTTTCTAATTCAAGAGAATGTTATTATTGGGAAATTTTATTTTTCCGGAATTTTATTATTTGAAAATTTTATAATACAGGAATTTTCCAATTCGGGAATTTTAAAGTGTCAGGAATTTTATTTTTCGGAATTTTTCAATCGTTTCTTTATTATTCGTTAACTTTAGAATTCGGGAGTTTTATTATTCCGGAATGTTATTATTCGGGAATTTCATCATATAGGAATATTCCAATTCGGAAATTTTCCAATTCGAGAATTTTATCATTCGGGAATTTTCTGATTCGAGAAATTCATTACTAGGAAATTTTATTTTTCAGGAATTTTCCAATTGGGAATGTTTAAAATTCGGGAAATTCTCAATTCGAGAATCTTATTACTAGGAATTTCTATTATTCGGGAATTTTCTAATCCGAGAGAATTTCATTAATAGGAAATTTTTTTCCGGAATTTTATGATTCGGGAATTTAATCACATAGGAATTTTCCAATTCGGAAATTTTCCAATTGGAGAATTTGAATACTCGGGAAATTTCCAATGGGAAAATTATATTACTAGGAATTTATATTATTCGGGAATTTTTTAATTCGAGAGAATGTCATTACTAGGAAATTTTATTATTTGGAAATTGTATCATACAGGAATTTTCCAATTCGGGAATTTTAAAGCGTCAGGAATTTTATTTTTAACGGAATTTTTCAATCGTTTCTTTATTATTCGGAAATTTTAGAATTCGTGATTTTCATTATTCCGGAATTTTATTATTCGGGAATTTCATCATATAGGAATATTCCAATTCGGAAATTTTCCAATTCGAGAATTATTTTATTCGGGAATTTTCTAATTCAAGAATTTCATTACCAGAAAATTTTATTTTTCCGGAATTACATTATTTGGAATTTTTATCATACAGGAATTTTCCAATTTGGGAATTTTATTTTTCGGAATCAATCGTTTCTTTATTATTCGGCAATTTTAGAATTAGGTACTTTTATTATTCCGGAATTGTAATAATTCGGGAATTTCATCATATAGGAATTTCCCAACTCGGAAATTTTCCAATTCGAGAATTTTATTATTCGGGAAATTTCCAATGGGAGTATTTTATTACTAGGAATTTATATTATTCGGGAATTTTTTATTTCGAGAGAATTTCATTACTAGGAAATTTTATTATTTGGAAATAGTATCATAAAGGAATTTTCCAATTCCGGAATTTTAAAGTGTCAGGAATTTTATTTTTCGGAATTTTTCAATCGTTTCTTTATTATTCGGTAATTTTAGAATTCGGGACTTTTATTATTCCGGAATTGTAATTATTCGGGAATTTCATCATATAGGAATTTCCCAACTCGGAAATTTTCCAATTGGAGAATTTTATTATTCGGGAAATTTCCAATTCGGGAAATTTTCAATTCGAGAATTTCATTACTAGGAAATTTTATTTTTCTGGAATTTTATTATTCGGGAATTTCATCATATAGGAATTTTCCAATTCGAGAATTTTATAATTCGAGAACTACATTACTAGGAAATTTTATTTTCCGGAATTTTATTATTTGGAAATTGTATCATACAGGAATTTTCCAATTCGGGATGTTTAAAGTGTCAGGAATTTTATTTTTCGGAATTTTATTATTTGGAATTTTTATCATACATGAACTTTTCAATTCGGGAATTTTAAAGTGTCAGGAATTTCATTTTTCGGAATTTTATTATTCGGAATTTTTATCATACAGGTATTTTCCAATTCGGGAATTTTATTTTTCGGAATTTTTCAATCGTTTCTTTATTATTCGG